>CP139504.1:100438422-100489161 GCA_021014915.2 Artemisia tridentata subsp. tridentata
CCCATGTGTTCTAATACATCCTTCACTTCCCTCGTATGACTATTCAAATATTTCACTGAAAATATTGAAGTCATTTCTTACGTCTCGCCTCATGACTTTTTAAGTCATTTCTCACATCCTCCTCATGACTATTTAAATATTTCACTGGAAATATTGAAGTCATCCCTTACGTCTCATCTCATGACTCTTAGATATTTCACTGGAAATATTGAGTCATTCCTTACATCTCGTCTCATGACTTTTTAAGTCATTTCTCACATCCTCCTCATGATTATTTAAATATTTCACTGGAAATATTGAAGTCATTCCTTACGTCTCGTCTCATGACTTGCTAAATATTTCACTGGAAATATTAAGTCATTCCTTACGTCTCGTCTCATGACTTCTAAATATTTCACTGGAAGTATTAAGTCATCTTTCGCGTTCCTCGTATGATTACTTGAATATTTCACTGGAAATATTGAAGTCATCTCTTCTATTTCGTCTCATGACTTTTAGATATTTCACTGGAAATATCAAGTCATTCCCTCTATCTCGTCTCATGACTTTTTAAGTCATTCCTCACATCCATCTTATGAATACTTAATATTTCACTGGAAATATCAAGTCATTCCCTCTATCTCGTCTCATGACTTTTAGATATTTCACTGGAAATATCAAGTCATTCCTTACGTCTCATCTCATGTTAAAGTCATCCCTCGTATTCCTCCAATGACTACTTATGCATTTCCTCAAAAATACTAAAGTCATTTCTTGTCATCTCATCTAATCGTTTCCGTTAAAAGAGTTTATTAGGTATGAACTCTTCCCTCGCATCAAAAAGTCTTACTAAATAAGTAAGATCAATTCGTCAAAACTCAAAATGGAACAAAAATGGGTCTCAGACATGCACGGCTCCACTAAAGTGGCACGGCACCACTAAACACTAGTGGTACCGTGTGTCTGACGAAGCCCGTTTTTCTTCCTTTTTCCCTATGCACACTCATTCAAAACAAAATACTTATTCCCCTCTTGCTGTCAAAATCGAACACCACACTCAAATTACAATTACACTCTTGTGAATCTAGATCGAGGCATTGAAATTAAAGAATCTTAATCACTACAACATCAATTGTAAATCAATTAAACTTAATTTCCTTTTAATTTGAGTCTAGGGTTTGCTCTTATGCATAAAATCGAATTGGGGTTTTTCAATTTTAATTGAAGCTTTATGCAATTAAGACTAGGATAAGACAATGTATAACTTACATGATTCCCAAATCATAGGATTTGCATAAACCCACTTATATTATACATATTAGTCCGAATTTTACTAGTTAAATCGGATTAAGATTAAATATTTTTAGTGGAATCATGTCTAGGATACTTAAAATTGGATTAGAAATCATTAACATTGAAGCTTTTCAATTTTAAGAATTTTGGCGCCAAATTGTCGCCTTTGCCAAACACCCTAATTCCATTGTTTTTAGAAAAATTCCACAAAACTAGGATCATGAAATGTTTTTCGTGCATTGTTGATGCTAACTAAAAACGTTTTTGCATGCATACATGATCTCACAAATATTGATCGAAGTACATAATTGATGTGTATTATTCGATATATTTGATTGAGCAAAAGTGAAGTTAGGAGCGTTTGGGTAATCTCACTAGTTTTGTTTTAGAGTCGAGATTACCGCACCTCCACATTGTTTGCATTTAGACACACACTAAAAATATGATCATCAAAATGAAATAAGTTAACATCTACATATTTATAATTTTGTAGGTAACAATGCCTCGTATGGATTATCAAGATACCAAATCCTACATTCCTATCCTAGTCAATAACCCAAACATCTTCGATGAGCAAAAAGCTTATCTTCTTAGAGTCCAACATCGATATATACACGAAGGTCATGTAGTCGATGCGTATTTTGTTCCTTTGAGTGGCATCCAAGCATGCTTTCCCACAATCCAATTTGATTGCTTATATAAAATAAGTGATCAAATTTGTCCTCGTTTCATCCTCGAATTCTACAGTCGTGTCCGTACCTTTAATGACCTTGAAGGTAATGTTTTTCTTGATTTTTGGATTCAACATGAACATATCATGTTATCCATAACCGAGCTCGGGGACATCCTAGGTGTTCCTTTCGTTGGTCAATGTGCCTACACAGAAGACCGTTCCTTAGAGTCACTTCACTATCACCTTGAGAGTGAAGGTCCTTATCTTACCGAAATCCCCAGTCTTGAAAGCATAAAACAACACGTCCAAATCCCTCGAGTCGCCAACATGCATCAAAAGCGTGATGGTTCCATAGTTTATCTCGATCCCAATTGCATCTATCTCAAAGAAATCCTTCCCGATCTCAAAAATTAGGAACTCCTTCTGCGTGAAAACGTGTTGTGTCTTGCGGGCAACCGGGATCATGTTCCGGCAAGTCTTGCCCATATGCTCTATTGCCTTAGTACCGAGGAGCCATACAACCTCGCATACTACATGGCAAAAAGAATGGCCAACATTCACAGTCGGACTGATAAGCTCATGCCATACGGTATGTTGCTTACTCGTCTATTCCAGTGGGTTATGGAAACTTACCCACATCTTAATAGTGTCGACTATTTTCTAGTCAATCCCGTCATGAAACCTCTTGGTGGACCACAACGACGCACTAAGCCACGTAGTGACAAAGGTGCTAAACGTGGTCGTAAATCCACCTCCGATGCTACCTTTTCTTCTTCATCCTCCTCCTTTCGTCATGGATCGTCATCTCAACCTATGGATGAGGATGATGATGAAGTGAACGAAGAAGGAACTTCCCATACTCGTACTCCCTCTCCCGACACTTTCTTTCGTAACCTTGACACATCATCGTTCGAACAAACAACCGACCTTCCTTTCAACCAAACCAACTTAACTTCGGTGATGAGAAGGCAAACAACGATGTACAACCGACAAGTGTCGATGCATGAGCAAACGATCGGGGGGTTCAAGTCTATTGGAAAGGCACTCAAGGGGATCGGGAACAAGATAAAAAAGTTGGGGAAGAAAAGAGATTAGATAATACTAACTTAATTAGTATCACTAACTTAAGTAGTATTTGGGTATCCTTTTTCACACAGAACTTTCTGAGTTCAATACCCTTATCACATTTTCTCTTCTTGATCATTTAGTTTAGTTTTTCTTTTGTTTAAGAGTGATCCAATAATCCAACCTAGAGATCCTCTTCATTCCTCTTCAAGTGCAAGAGAAGAACACAATGTATCCAAGTAGATACAAAGTGTTGTAGTTGTAGTTAGAGCACTTGTAATATTTGTTACACACTTGATTGTATCATAGTATATATCAAGATCATTTTTCTTTTGAGAGTTTGTGAGGGAAGATCATTGTGATCTTATAGAGATATTGAATATCTCTAGTAGCCATTGGGCTTGTGTGTTGATCAAGTTGATCAAGGGTAGATAGAGTAGATTAAGTCAAGTGAGAGTTGATCATTGTGATCTTGTGTGATCTTGGAGATCTCTTGAAGCCATTGGGCTTGTGTGATTGATCAAGTGGATCAAGGGTAGATCGGGTAGATCGTGTCTAGGGTGTTGATTGTGTGAAGTAGAAAGTATCAAGTGGATCTTGGTAGATTGGTGCTAGCTAAGATTAGCACTCGACATCTAGCTTAGAGTCGGAAATAGGATAAGCGACGTTGTATGGTTTTCTCCGCCTGAAGGGAGGTTTTGTTGACATAGTGCTTGAAACTCTCGAGTGTAGTACTCGGGGAGTGGAGTAGGGCGAAGAAGAGCTTCGTGACCGAACCACTATAAACCTCTTTGTCCCAGTTTGATCTTTCCATCTCTTTACTTTACTTTCATTACTTATATTAGTTAGTATAGTTTAGAGTTCATATTGGTGTTGATTGTTTTCACATAAGAATCGAATCAAAGGTTTTCAATAGAAAAATTTTTGAAACAAAAAATAAATAAATAAATAAATTAAAAAAAAAATGGTAAAACTATTCAACTCCCCCCCCCCCCCTTCTAGTTTTCCACAAGTGTCCTCTCCCGTAACACGAATGATGATACCAAACTCTCTTAAAATGGGATAAAACAGGATTATTTTTGGAAATGAAATTGGATTATTTTTTGGGAATGGAAATGATTGATTTTGGGAATGAAACTGGTTAACTTTGGAAACTCTTGCGCATTTGGTTTATGAAATATATTTTGAGACGAGTCTTTATATTATTAGGTTGTGCCGAGTTCGTTGTGCCGTGTTGTCATAGTTGCCATTGTGCTATACTACCCTTGAGCTGTTGTGTTGTGCTACTGTTTGGTTTATTGTGCTGTTCTACCCACTGATATTGTTGTGATATTGCATTGCTGGACTGAGGTGAGTTCATGGCCCCTATTTTTACCTGTTTTATAACTGTTTTGGGGGAGAATACATGCACGTTTTTAACTAAACTCAATGACTGTTTATTTGGAATATGCGATCTGTTTACTCAAGATTTGACTGTTTGGCTGAAATATTTGATTTGGTTATTTGAAGGCGTTATGTGATTAACTGATATGCATGTGAGATTCACAGCCCCACTTTTACTCGTGAACTGTTTATTGAAACCTTGGGGGTGAGAAAACATGCAAAACCGTTTTGAATGGACCTAACTATTGTTTTATGATTTGCTATAACGTGTTGACTGGATAAGGTTAGATATTTACAACAGATATTTGTCTTAGACCAGGGTAGCAAATAACCCGGATACCATTTGCTATAACGTGTTGCCTGGCTAAGGTCAAATATATCCTAGGGCCCTACTGTTACCATCACTGTGAGAGAGAACTATTGTGTTCTATCATAATGATGCTGGTTTACTTGCGTTTGTGGTTATGTGGATTTTGGAAACTTATATTTAACTTAGTCCAGTGTAGCAAATAACTTATCTTGGTCCACTGTTATACTTTTGCTTAAACCTATGAACTCACCAGCGTAAGCCGACCTTTTAGCATGTATTCTCAGGCAATTGATGCAACTATTGTTGAATGCTTAACTTGGAGGCTTGGCAAGTGGCACGACTCATGGATCAATTTCAACTCTGATAACTAAATTGATGACCTACCTTATGTTTTGTTAGAGTTAATGGAAAAAATATTAAATGTGTATGTCTAGATTCGAACACGGGACCGAGGGATTGCACACTTTACGTATGATGATCAAGTAAATAATTAATATGTATAATTGTTTATATATATTAATTATTTAGACACGAAATAATACATAACGAATGTTATGTAAATTAACGGTGTTGGCTAACGACCGTTAGAGAATAGTTAAAGGACTATAAGTGAAATTGGGATTGGAAGGATCTAGATTTCTTGGAGACCAAGAAGAACCGATTGGCCATAAGGGTTGATTACCCTAATCGACCCTAAACTTGGGCAACAATCCATGTTCACTATATATATACAAAACGTATTGGTTTTTCAAGAGTTGGACTTTTGTGCCATTCTACTACAACCAATTATGTTTGGTGTCCTTTTCTTTCTTCTAAACACAGTCGATCATTCATTATCTTTGAAAGATACATTGACTTTATTGTACATCTATCAATCACTGTCAATAATAAATGGATCGATTTTGTTTTTTATTAAACAATTAGATATTGGTTTAATAACGTGTCTAATCACTAGCATCATTGCTTGATCGGTTATAGTACGTGTGTACATGAGTTCGGTAACAACTTACTTTAGTTGTTCATCTTGGATTGTGGATCAAAACGGTAGGGGGTTCCACGTTAATCCATATATGTTGATCTTGTGATTAGAAGAGAAGGCCGATCCTTGTTCTTGCTAGGATCTCAAGGTAATTCTAATTTACTTTTATATAATTCTTTATACGTGTTAAATACAATCCTGCTTCCGCTATGTACTCTTGATGTGTTTATTTATTTAGATGCGTGTCATGCTATTAAATTCAACAGTGGCATCATGAGCCGGTTTTAACATGTTAATGAATTACTTAAACGCATAATAAAAATCAAATCTTGATTTAGATACACATGTTAATGTCGATTTTAATTTTTTAGGGTTTGTTTTTGTAGAAAACATTCTAATTAAAATCGAATAGAATTTAGGGTTAGGGTTTCGAGCCTTATTTTTTAACTAATTGATTATTAGTTTGTAACCCTAAATTAAGAACATGATGTGCTATGTGTTTATTTGAGTAACTAGGGTTACGATCTTGGTTGATCCATAATTCTTCATGCAAGGAATTATGGATTTGGATTGTTTATTTGCTACATGATTTTTTAAGATAAATCTAAAATTAGGGAAGACCCTAGTTAATATATTAATTAATCTAGTTATGTGCTATGTGGTATTTAATTAGTAAAAACTTACGCGGTCAAGTTATTTGACGTCTGTGGTCCATTGGGCACAATGAGCTCGAAAACCAATGGGAGTTTTTCTAATTATATACATTAATTTTCACATAGAGATTATTAATAGGGTTTATCAAAAGGTTTGCATGTGGCTATATGATATTGATTAATGATCATATATGTGTTATTATGTGTTTGTTTATTTTTTTTTAATTACTTGATCTTTGTGTTTTAATTATGATGGATTGGAAACATCAAAGAGGGTAATTTTTTTAATAAAAAAAAATAAATGAACCTAATAACTATGAAACCTTTGTGGTAAATTATTTATTGCCAAGTCTTATGTGCCGATAGTGGTTCGCTTCGCACGGTAATTTGCTCCCAGGCGAGACTAGCAATTTAATAATTCACTACATAAATGTTTTAAGCTTTAAATCTTAAAGTTTTAATTGAGTGATGCGACTGTACAAAAGTGGTCGAAGCGGCGGACCTAATATTGACAAACTATAAAGTGGGTATAAGGAGGCTTGACATTAAATTGTCATCCGAAAGGGGCGCGTTTTTAATTAGCTTCGGCGGCGTTTGCCCCTCCGCTCGCCTGTGCGTCAATATTAGACTTACCAAGTACACCATGAAAAAGTACGAAGCATCTTAAGGCAATGTTGTAAGTTTCTCAACGCCATCAATTAAATTTTGTTGATTTAAGCTGCGAATTGGCTAATGGTTTTTGTAGAAAACATATGTCACAAGATGAATGCATGACATCTTGTACATAATTTTTTGATTTGACACATCAAAATTTAATACCCTTAAAATTTAAGTAATATGCCAACCAATTAATACGGAAACACCTAAGACGACATTCTATCATTGCTAGCAGCCTCAGTTGATGTAATGATTCAAAGAACTAGTCGAAAGGGGTAAATTGAGCACTTTCATTACTAGCAGCCTCAGTTGAATGTAATGAAACGGCATCAATTTACACGTTTCTAAATTGGTTAACTTAATTGAGCACTTCCATTGCTAGCAGCCTCAGCTGATGTGATGGAACGGCGTCAAGGCATAAAGATTTGGGGATGAAACATGTTTACATTTTGCAACTGATGTTGGCAATATAATGTAAGTCCCATGATTCTAGGAATTGCAATTGGATATTGGCAATTGAGTGTAGCTCTACCTTATTGAGTACTTTCATTGCTAGCAGCCTCAGCTGATGTGATGAAACGACGTCAATTTGGATCCTAATTTTCAATGAAAATTAAATGGTTATCTTACCGTGGGTGTTTAATTTTCTTGAAAAGTTATTATCAAAAATACTAATATTGAATTTTGAAAATTCTTTTAATGTATTTAATGCAACGTTAAAACCGTAAAAATGGGATATTCTTTTAGTAGTAAATTGATCTACACCCGTAGGGGTTTTGGATAGAGTCAATTTTTGCTGAAAAGAATAAACCGAGTCCACTTTCCGTGTGAAGAGTGAGACTTAATCCTATTCCTTTTCATGAATGAGAAAGGTATAATAGGAAAATTAGAATTGTCTATATTCTAAGAAATAACTCATGGCGAATTTCTTAAAGAAATTGCATGGTTAGGAGTTATTAAATTAGAAATTAGACTAATTACCGCAAAAGTGGTAAAAGGCTAACTAGAATAGTTGATCTAGTTGTTATGATTTAACCATTTAAAGGTGCTACATACCATGATGGGGATGGTAGACATAATTAAGGAAGAAATTGCATACCCAATTCTTTCAAGTTAATTGCATTGATGGATATTCCATCATTTACAAAGTAGAATACATTCCTTGAGTACCTTAGTAGTATTACGTAAGGAATTCATCAAGGGTGTAGGAAAGTAAACAGCACGCTATTTGCTTTTACTGGTAATGCAACACTTACAATGTTGTCAAAGCCAGTAGGAGCATAGTGCTGAAATTACTGAATAATGAGTTCATGCAGTGATCTTAAATTCAGTGGGAGCTACATGTCTTGGTAGTTACCCGGATTATCTCTAGAATTTCTTGAGATGATTACTTTCCAATTATAGACACTTGTGGTATTAAGGATAGTCGTGTACGTTTCCTTACTAGACGAGGTGATCCTATATCTACTTATATCTATGACACAATCATATTGATCAAATAAGCAAACTATTGACGTGTTGTTTATTCGATACGTGATGTTGTTCCATGCACAAGTGGGAGAGATCTTATTGTGTGCAAGCAACAACATAAAGGAATATGATTTAAAGGGATCTCTTGACTGTAAGGTAAGAGATCAATGTTCTAATGTGTTTTATACACATTCTAATTTATGGAACACTTGAAGTTAATATCTACTTTCATTACTAGATATTAATGACAAGGTAAATTACATACTTTCATCATTATCAGCCTCGACTGATGAAATGAAACTATGTTAATTTACAAGTTTCTAAAATTAGATAATTATTAGAACAAGTGTCAATATGATAAGAAGACTACTTCTAATGTGAGTATTTATGTATTGTTGTAATGACATAAATAAATGAAGTAATCTTATACTACTTCATATTTTAATGTTTATGTATTCGTGAAATGACATAAATGTATGAAGTAATAAATTAACTTGAAATAAGATTGAAACCAAGTTGTGGGTTTCATAATTACTTTAGTTGTACATGTTTATATTGTAGATATAAATATGAAGTCTTTTATTGCTATAAGACTTATACTGAAGTAAGACGTTAACTTGTTATGTTTTTAATTAAGACATATACAAGAAGTTATGGAGTTCATCAATGACTTATAACGTACATTGGGATTATAACAGTTTATGTTTTTTTGATAAGACATAGAAATTAAGTGGCTTGGGCTAAAAGGCACTTATGTTATAAAGTATGCAATTGGCTTGGAAAATCTATTGTACCATTAAAGTGATTTAGTTGGTAAATAGGTAAGCCAATACGATATGTATATTTATCTTATATATATTGTAAGATTAACTTACAATATTAATCCTAATGAAATACATAGTGTTTATGGTATGTTCAGTTAGGAGAATCAAACTCTTGAAACATTGTTTGATTAAAGATAACTATATCTTCTTTTCTTCCTAAAGATAACAAGGTTAGAAAATTGAGTATGAATTGAATATACTCAATTAGACTCCAATCTAGAGGATTAATTAAGATACCATTGATTATGGAATGTGTTGAATCACATTAAGTCTTAAAATTGAAGTTCAGAATTTGTTAAACTACTTATTGGGTAGGTTAATTAACAAATTAAGGTTAGGAACGTCAATATGTATTTGTAAAGTCCCAAAAAGAGAACAAGTTTTGTGTTGCTCTATTTGCTAAGCATTTATAGGTAATCTATAAATTGCAAAAGGCAAGTGGGAGTTTTATCTTGATAAGATAAAATTACAATATACGTGATCTTCTAGAATACACTAGCAAAATCATAATGAGGATTTAACATGTTAGTGTTAAATCTCAAAGATGATGGAATTCTTATTCATAGATCCGTAAGGATATTTCAAATATTTGTAGAATATGTTGAGGGTTATGAGTTACAGGATAGTGATATGCCTGTTAATAAATTGCAAATGTTATTTGGCAATTTACTCATACTATGAATAATTAGATGCAGTCCAAGAAGATAACTAGTTTGGAAACGTAGTTAATCTTAAACTCTATAGTAACACTATAGAATGGAGATGAATTTCTACAAAGGAATTGAAAATCCTAGTGATTTAAATTATTGTGTAGAAATCATTATGGACAAATTTGTATACACATTTAATATGTGAAAAGATTATCAAACACACTTAAGCAATTAAATGTGATTGAAATCCTTTCTAAGCACATTAAATGTATAAAGATTATGATTGTCATTCTTAGTTTCATTTATATGAAATTAATAATGAAATATCAAAACTCTTTATTGGATAATTACTTGTGCGAGGACGAAAAGTAATTGAAAGGAGTATTTGAAATCAAATAATCTTTGGAAGTATACAAAGTACAATCGTTCAGATTGATGCATACGTCTAGGAGATATACTTATGTTTAGTTATTAAATCAAGTTTTGATTTATAATTAAAATAAGGTATTCTCAATATTCCTGAAAGCTAGTGGGAGTATTATATTTTCTTATTTCATATATGTTGTATAACATATAGGAAGTAACATTCCATTAACATTTATATGTTAAGTCTTAGTTTGGAATGAAACTTCACATGAAAATTTGAAAAATAAAACCTTGAAGTATATGTTTATTGTTATAAACATAAGCGGTAATATAACTAATTCTAATAAACATGATAATCTATTAGTGATGCTAGATAGATACATATCTTTGAAAAGATATGACATGAATAAATCTAAGGTTGACGAAAGGATTATTCATGTGCATCATGTTATTTGTTGTATCATGCTTGGATGCAAGATGATTGACAACATTAGTATCTAATTGAAAATTATTAGATAGTTAAGTGTAATGGATATGGTTTAGAATTAACATCCTCAGCCTGGAGTTGCTCGATAATTCTAAATATGAACCATATGGCAAGTTATTGCTTAATTGATATAGTTGACAAATCTTGGTAGATTTGAAAATATCAAACATTACACGATGAATAAAAGTTTACGGATTTTAAAGGGCATATTATTGTTTGGATACAATGATGCTTATAAGATTGAAATGACACTCAATACTAGTCATGGTGGGAGTTTATCCTTGTTAAAGGCCATGTAGACTAGTTATGCTCATCATGAGCATAGTTGCATTATACATAAAGAATTAGAATACTTTAACTACAAGGTTTGGTAGTTTAATTGTCATAAACTCGTGCATGAGGATGTCACGCATTTTATGAGGTATGTGACAATATCTAGATAGATGAATGTACACATACAAGAATTTCATTATATGAAATAAGTATTCTCAAAATTCCGATAGATCAACATTAGTTGATTTATGCCTTGTCAACAAGTATGTGAAACATGACTTGAGGCATAATTCATTAATGGGAGTTATCATGCATTGATCTATATTTAGTATTTGGATAAGGGATGTTAAGCAATTATTATTTACAATGAATTAAAGTACGTGGTACGTTTGTTTTCATTAATAATAAATTGTATCCTATATTTGCATGTTTAAATCCATGAATAACTTATGTTATTCTAAATTGTCCGTTGTCGATTAATGATATGGGAATATCATTAAATAAAGACAAATGTGAGGATTGGTAGAATGTACTGTAAGGTTGAGATGCCAATATCACATGATATTCAAGGTTTGGAATATAGGACTATCCCGACTTCATGAGTTTACTTTATGGATCTTGTCATTAAGTAAATCATGTATATATTTATCCTTAGACTTGAGATGCCAGATAATCGTTCATACATGTAGTGCATTTCTGTGACTCAATTTAACGCTATACGTAACTGGTAGCTATACGGATTGTTTTCGGAAGTGTTGCAAAGTGTATGAGTTATGCTCGCAGTCAATATGGGATTTGTTCCTTCAAAGTTAATTTGAAGTTTAATACTACTGGGCCCCTCGTGGGATTAATAAGATGTTTGTGCGGCCGCACCATGATCTCCCCTGACTAGTTCAGAAGATATGGTAATCTTATTGAATCATAAATAACGAGAAACAGAATTATTAATAAAGAATGACTTTAGATCCATATCTTTATTAATGTAGTATTAGAAACAAAAGGATAAGTATGATGATTTAATCATCTAGTGGTTTTTCCAGGAGACCACACACCCGAGTTGTACTAGGGGCATTGGCGTGTTGCTAGACGCTAACCAATGTCATTACACTTTTAATAGATTTCCAAGTGGGAGCTGTTAGAGTTAATGGAAAAAATATTAAATGTGTATGTCTAGATTCGAACACGGGACCGAGGGATTGCACACTTTACGTATGATGATCAAGTAAATAATTAATATGTATAATTGTTTATATATATTAATTATTTAGACACGAAATAATACATAACGAATGTTATGTAAATTAACGGTGTTGGCTAACGACCGTTAGAGAATAGTTAAAGGACTATAAGTGAAATTGGGATTGGAAGGATCTAGATTTCTTGGAGACCAAGAAGAACCGATCGGCCATAAGGGTTGATTACCCTAATCGACCCTAAACTTGGGCAACAATCCATGTTCACTATATATATACAAAACGTATTGGTTTTTCAAGAGTTGGACTTTTGTGCCATTCTACTACAACCAATTATGTTTGGTGTCCTTTTCTTTCTTCTAAACACAGTCGATCATTCATTATCTTTGAAAGATACATTGACTTTATTGTACATCTATCAATCACTGTCAATAATAAATGGATCGATTTTGTTTTTTATTAAACAATTAGATATTGGTTTAATAACGTGTCTAATCACTAGCATCATTGCTTGATCGGTTATAGTACGTGTGTACATGAGTTCGGTAACAACTTACTTTAGTTGTTCATCTTGGATTGTGGATCAAAACGGTAAGGGGTTCCACGTTAATCCATATATGTTGATCTTGTGATTAGAAGAGAAGGCCGATCCTTGTTCTTGCTAGGATCTCAAGGTAATTCTAATTTACTTTTATGTAATTCTTTATACGTGTTAAATACGATCCTGCTTCCGCTATGTACTCTTGATGTGTTTATTTATTTAGATGCGTGTCATGCTATTTAAATTCCAACATGTTTGACTGTTGTGCTTACTTCCGCACTTTTGTATAAATATAAACATTAAATATTGGGTTTGAAATGTTTTATATAAACGGATAATGTATTTCCGTTTTCTTATGCCTGTGTTGTGTACCAATCCCCGTAGCATCCCGAAAACTTGATTAGTCTTCCGCTGTACCAAAATTGGGGGGTGTTACATGTGTTCCAACCTACGAACAACCATACCCAAACATATTCGAGAGTCAAACCACGTCACTACACAAATCATGAATGCAATCAAGTGAATTTGAATGTTCAGATATTACATATTAATGAGGCTTTATGGTAGATAAATTTCCTAGACTTTATTTTTGGATTGGACCCAAATAATAACGTTGTAAGTAACCTATTGGGCCCAAAAGTCCACCCTCTAAAAATTTAGGACAACTGCCAAATATTTTGAAAAAAAAAAAACATAACCTACTTTATGACCAACCAACGTTAAAATAATTCAAGTTTCAAAAACATTTCCACTTTCCCGCCCATGACACCCCAATTCACTTTTTGATATAAAATCCCAATTTTCATTCCCAAAAAATCAAATCTTTTATTTTTCTCAAATTCTAATATCATTTTCAAATCAACAAAAACGCTCCTGTAATGGAAGATCAATCATCAACAAATGTTTCTGGTATAATAATTTCACTATCCCTAAGTCCTAACCCCGTGTATTAGTCGGCCAAAAATGTTTTTTAAATAGTGATGATTTTGTTTTGTAGGTGGTAAATCGGCGAAGCTACTAAGGTATCCGCTCAGATCGGGTACGAAGCCGAAGGATGATAAGTTTTCGCCGTCGATTGGTTCTTCTTCTAGAAGGTTTACTTTTAATTAAGTTTTTTATTTTATTTTATTTATTATTATGATTTATATGTTATGTTAAGTGGGATTATGTATAGTTATTTGAAATGTTTTATATGTTATAAAGGGTGTAGAGTTTGATGTTTTTGGGTTATAAAGTAGTTGTGCGTAACAGATTAGTTATGTTTTTTGTTAATGTTTTGTTTTCTGTTGACCGTTCAGTGAGTGCGCATTTGTGTATGTTGTAGTGTGTGTGTAATTCTGAATGTTACTAGTTCATATGATGTTTTGTTTTTTGTAACATTGGATTCGCTTGGTCTAGGTTGTTTGAGAGTCCAAGTGCGTGATTATGGTAAAAATATGGAAAATGGCTTAATTATGTAGATTGTTTATGCAACCATGTTTTAACTTGATATCAATTTATGCATAAACGAGAAATTTGGTGAAATTTGCTTTACTTTTGTGGGGTCTAAGCTATGTATTAAAATGTACTTTCTGAGTGGTCTTTTGAGTTATGTGTAAGTATGAATTACGTAATAACTATTGAAACACAATTTAAAAATGTACTGGTCATATGTCTAAATAGAATTGTATGTCTCTCGTGCGTTAACTTTTTGGAAGGTGCGTTGCTATTATATGTTTATATAGCCTAAGCCTTGATTTGTGAGAAAGTTTCACTCTCTTGCATAAGTTGATATTGAGTACATGGCTACATAATTGGCAACATACCAACTTAGGAGGCATGGATTTAGACTCTGAATTGTGTTTTGCGTTTTATAACGTTGGACTTGCTTGTGCTATGCTCTTTTAGACTTTAAATGCAAACTTAGTGGAAATGGCTTAATGATGCAAGTGAGTTTCGCTTTTTTGTAATTGATGAATGCTACTTAATCTGTTTTTTGTTTCTTGCTGTGTTATGCAACCATGTTTCAGCCTGATATCAATTTATGGGCAAAATGAGAAATTTGTTGAACTTTGTTATCTATTTGTAGTGTTTAAGCTATATATAGAAATGTATTTTCTTGGGGGGTCTTGTATTACGTAAACATACTTATTAGACATACGAACCTCATTCTTTTGAGTTTTGTTATATTGAACCAATTAACAAATAATTAAACAAAATTTAGGGGCATGAGATATGAGTTGAAACATGGCTGCATAAATTGGGAACATATTAAGTTAGAGGCATGGATTGTTAAGGATAAACTTAAAACTCTGTTGTACAGATTCGTCATTTGTCCTTATTGTGTTAAACTATGCTCTTATCAATGATCACGAATTATAGTCTCTGCAGAAATTTGTGTATTAAAATATCAGTAACAGATAGTGGTTTTATATTTAGGGGAAAACCTACATCAACTGTGAGTCAAAGTGTTAGTGTTCTTGACATATCTGCTGCCAAAGAGAAATCTGCTAAGCCTCCTAGGAGGTTGTCTATCCCCAGCAAGCCACCCGTCAGCCCTGCTCCCAAATCAGTCGGCTACACCACACCAATATCAGAGACTAGAGTAAATAGGTCTGGGATTGTTAAGGCTAAAACTGACACACCTGGTTCTGATGTTTCACGGTCACTTGTTCGAAAGAAGTTCACTGTTTTGTCTTCAGCTTCATATTGGTTATCTCACATTAAGCTATCTGAAGCTGCTGGAAAACATCAACTGTCGCTCGGGTTTTTTAAACTCGCTCTTGAGGCTGGGTGTGAGGTATGAACACACTTTTTGTATGTATAAAGTTGTGACTTTGTTTTAATTTGTAACCTGCTGACAGTTGTTTGTAATATAGAATGTTCAGCTATTGAAAGATGAGCTAAAGTCATATGCTGTCCGCCACAACCTTCTTGATCTTGGTGAATCTGCAAAAGAAGTTTTTAAGAGTTATGAGATACTGGAAACCATTGAGCAGCTGCAAGTGTCTGAGAGTTGTTCTCATGTGCCAGAAGAGGGAAGTAAGTCGTTGGATGATGATGTGAACAGCTTGTCTTCTGCTACTGGAGTTACAAAACCGAAGCCAAAATCCTTGAACAACAGTGCAAGTTCTGCTGCAAAAGAGGCTACTCAGAAGAGTAATCCTGTATCTAGAATCAAAGCTCCAATGAGCAAGAAAACAGGCAATCAGGGGCCTGCTTTGGAACACGGGCATGGTAAGATGCAAAAGAATGTCAAGAAGCCAGTTAAGCAAGAACCTAACAAAGGGAAACAGACAGTTAAGACAGAGGCTATCACACCTGCTGATGAAAAAGGTAACTGAATTGTATGTTAATTTTCATATTGGCATGGAACAAGGCTTATGGTATAATTCTAATGGACTCTTATATTTGGCAGCTCAATTGGACACCGTTCCTAAGGAAGCAGTGCCGGAAGAAAACAAAGAGAACATGGTAAGAGATTAACTTGCATTATCCTGCAAAGTTACATTTCATTGAACATTAGTCAGACAATATCAATTTTCAGGCTGTTTGAACATAATTGTAAGACTGATAGCTGGTAAAAATGTGCTGATCTTGATATTTACTCTGTGACAGGATGCTCCACTGGTGGAAGAGATGAGCGTGGAAGCTTAAAAAATGATATTCATATCAAGTTTGCTGGAATATATATAATACATATCTGAAGTTGTTCATGTATTTGGTTATGGCTTCAACGTTTTACTGGAGGCTTTTCTTTTGTATAGATAGGATTTTATGATACTTGGTGTGGTGTGCAAATTCGTAACTTTGGAGTTTCGGTTATCTTGTTTTATTTTTTGATTACTGGATGATAAATCACTGTCATGTTGCATATGTTGGTAATTTGGTTACTTGGAATTTCATCGGTGCATCTGTTCATTGCCTGAATTTCACAGGCATGTTTTATTTCTTGCTCTTCAAAATCTGCTTGATGGCTGCATGAGGGCCTTCATGCGTATTTGCTTTATGCCATGTATTTTGTTTTTGCACTTTAAATCGTAGTGCTACTTTTCATTCATGCTGTAAATCACCAAGTTGTGGGGGTGTTTTTTGAATTAAGTTGTTTGGGGTAATGTCTACTTTAGCCTCTTATTTGAGAGAGAGGATAGAGGAAAAGAAATTTATGCATACAAAAACTACTTTGCATTCCAAGTCAAACAAAAATAGCTCAACCTGATGCTTTCTGGCAATTCTTTGTAATATACAAGTTATTCTAAATATTTGTAATCCTATAAATAGATCAGAATTGCTACATCAAAATGTTAAAACCAAAGCCAAGTATTAGAGTTATTGAAATAAAAGAAACAGGAAATAACCAAGAAAGGGCAAGCAAATAGGAATAACTCCATGGATGCTTTATAATAATTAGATAAGTTTATCATCCCAAGTATTAAAACCCATCATGGGTTTAAACATCTGCCCCGGAACCACTAGTTGGTTCTACAGTTGGCTCAACAACATAGAAAGAGAAAGACATCGATACCCTCTAGTCATGTTATCCTGATTTAAGAATCAAAACTTTGGAGAACACATGGTCAAGTTCAGTCACCACACATCATGTGACTTAAGTAGATGGCGGGATCTGCCATTTGTGTGGGATCGGACCAAAGTCATAGATGACTTCTCTGTGACAAGACCACACCAGTTTTATAGCTTCAGGTGTTCCTATTCCCGCTCCCCTTGGATCTCCAGCAGGTCCAAACCTTTAAGACACAAATATGTGTAAAAATGTTTGATAAAGAAAATAGATAAATAAACAGCAACATGGTCTTTCGACCTACCAATGATTCTGTGGTGCTCCTGTAGTTCTTGCTCTGAGTCCGGCATAAGTAGTTCCATTTACGGTATTCCCCAAAATACCCTGAAAATGAGTCGCGTCCAACAGGACTCAAGTTAATAATTACAGAATAAGGACTAAAATAAATATATAACAAAATTGGTCAACTGATATACCTGAACAAACAATGGATCATTAGAGACCACAGCAGCAGTTAAATGTGCATGCATTCTTTCGAGGGCTTCCAACACCATTGGGACTTCAGAGTCTTTGTACTCAGTCACGATCTACACAAAACAAAAGCATAATATGAAGTCATGTTATGTTTGTTGAGAAATAGTATTTGCAGTGGTGAAGTTAAGTTACCTGGAATGGGCCAAATATTTCTTTTGTAACAAGGTCGTAATGTTCAGGTTTCAGTATTTGTTCAAGTGGAACAAAGACAGCTGTTGGTTTTATGGCACCATAAATTGAAGGAATAGAATGATTAGCCAACTCTTCACCACCCCAGAGTAGCTTTGATCCTGGAATTTTAAGCAATTGGTCCTTGTGGTCTAGCATTGCTTTTGTTGTCACCTACAAAGATGGAAAAGTTAATATCTCAAAGTTTAAGATGTTCTTTAATGGTACATAGTAAGATCTTACTGTAAGAACCGGGCCAATTGTCAAATTATCAAGCTTCCTCCTGCCAGCAAGTTCACTCAGTTGACTCATGAGTGAGGTTTTGCCCCAGTTCTACATATAGTATTTGTAATAGAAGGTTATATAAGTATACTTGTATCGATAATAAGAATTTAAAAGTGATATAATAAGATAATAGCGTGGAAGCAACAAACCTCATGCATGAATAACAATGACTGTGCTGAGCATTTCTGACCACTACACCCATATGCATCTTGATCACAGACCCATGAATCATAATCCACCTGTCAATAATGATACCTCAGCAAATATATTCATATTATCCATTCAGAAAGTTGCAGATTTAATAATCGAAAGTATATAAATAGTGAACCTCTTGAACATCAGGCCCAAGAATCTTCCAGTCAAATCCTGCATCTTCCAATTTAATACGACCGTTTAGATCATAAGCTAACTTATCTGCTATTCTTGAGCTACCCGTAAAGAGTGTCATTCGTGGATTTGCCTAATCATCGAAATAACACGCAAATGAATATCCTTTGACATTTCGCTTGAATCTTATGTAAGTGATGATAAAAAGAAAAGGTTATTCGGTTACCTCTAACAGTAACTTGTTCATTGTTGGACCATCAGAATTGATGAAGTCAACATCCTCTGCAGGCATTCCACAAGCATGAAGCAACCGAAGCATTTGTTCCATAACAATGGATACCTGTAAAGATGTTACAGTTACTAACCAAACATTAAATATACTGCAATGATGCATGGACCTTAAGTTATTCATCTGATTTTATGTGCCTAATAAACTCACTTTGCTATCAACTTTGAGGACAGGCTTGTTTCCCATGTAAAGAGCTCCCATCAGCTGCAGTACAGGAATTTCTAGAGGAAAGTTGAATGGTGTGATTAATGCCACCTATGATAACAAGCGTGATTTAACAAGTTAAGGTTTGAGTTCACATAGTTAATGAATTAAATTAAAGTTAACAGCTTAAGGGTGTCTTACAGGGCCATATGGCCAGCGGAAACCATGACTCTGCTGACCAAGATGATTTCCGGGTACTCCAAAAGACCTCGCCAGGAAACGTACCTATCACACATGCAGAAGCAGATAATGTAACTTTTCAAATGAGTACGTATGCAGTGAATTATAAAGTATGCGATAACCCGAATTTGAGACACTAATTAGAAGTACCTGATCACCAGAAAAGTTCTCTAGAAACTTTCCTGTAACATACACTTCAGCAAACGCCTGTTGGTAACTCTTTGGTGAGACCCTTTGTACCAACTTAGCAAAGAAATCAGAAACCTGAAATGGTAGAATAAAGTCAAACAATTGAAAATATAATGTGTTATGTAATGTGATTTTTAAGATGGTAAAAAAATGTTATTTTCTTTATTCAAAGTGTAATACCTCAGGCTGGGAAAGCATATAGCCTGCTTTTGCAGATATGTCTCCATACATAAGGTACCTATAAACGATGTTTGGCATCAGTCATCTAAGTATCAACAAATGATCATGATAACTACACGCAAGATAAACAAAGACCTCTCTGGGGATTTGAACGGGTTGTGTAGACCATGTTTCGGGCACTTTGATAAGCTTTCTACGAAAGGCTGCATAAGATGACAATAAATATGAGAAAACGTCATAAACCTCCAACTGCGAAGATGGGAATTTGGTTCCTGTGTGATACAATCATGACATGTACCTTGATTCCGCTTTCATCTATTTCTGAAACTCTGATAAATGATTCCCCATTTAGAGGGTCCAAAATCTTATTCCAGTTGCCAGATTTTATCCAATTACCCTGGACTGAAAAAATAATGACCTATGAGCTTAGTAATTTTATGCAAGTCAAACAAAAACAGAAGTACAAGTAACTACACTGCAATGCGAATATGTAGTCTAAACATATTGGCTAAACTATCATCATACTATGCCATACTTAATGGCAATAGAACTCACGTTGTATAAAACCTAGTTCATGATCATACTCAATTAAAAAGTCATCTAATAGCTTACCCAAGTTTGCTACTTCAGCAGGCGTACACCCTGAGATCTCCTCGGCTTTAACGGTGGCAAATTGCAGCGAATTAATAAACCTACATACCAAAATCAATATGTCAACATTAACACAATAATAAACATAGAAAGCCAGAGTCACAACACATACTATTGGGGGAAAAAAACATGGCGTTTTAGATAAAGCACTTGCATGGTATCTTAAAGTAGTCCTGAAGAATAATAATACATATATTCTTATTAAATAATTGTATTTTCCAATTTAAAAGTTGTGGCATCTTTTTTATCCTATAATTAAAAGCAGGTTTCTGACCATTTGGCCGACTAATCCACGTCACCGCTAAATAACACGATTATCATATACTAATAATAAATAAATAAATAAATAAATAAATGGAATATAGAAATGAAATACCTAGAGAATGATAAGGAATGAGGAACATTGTTGTTGGTCTTCCTAATTTGATTACAAATTCGAAACATTTTTGATCCTCCTCAAAATCTAGTTGTTTGATTGATATGAAACTACTCTTGAAGAAGTGTGTTGGTAATAGGAGGATTTGTTTGTTGTAAAAGAGGACAAGTGAGTGTGAGAGCGACTGATACGGAGTGACTCACGGATAGGACAAACGTTTTTTCAGACCTTTTCCTTAATTTGACATTACGGAGTATCTTTTTCTCTTCTTTTTACTAGCAGGGTACCCGCGCGCACCGGGCGGGTACCCTCAAATAATATTTTCTAGTGAATTATGTATTTTAGTTTATTATGTTCTTTTTGATAATAAATTTACGGATATTAACTAAGGAATATATGTCGTTTTTTTGGGTCTTTCTTAAAGTTATTCGTATAACATGAGCCCGTTTAGCCCATGCCCGTTTGGCCCGTGCCCGTTCAGGATCTAACACGTTTGGCCCGTGCCCGTTCAGGCTCGAGCCCATTTGGCCCGTTGCCCGTTCGTGCTTGAATATTTGTATAATGTGACTTATTATTTGTATTAGTAACATTTAATGCAAGAATTGTGCTTAAGTTGATTGTACAATATGCTTAACAATTTGTATTTCTTATGTAAGGGGTGTTTTAATAACTACATTAATTGTATTTATTGACCAGTTAATTAATTGATTACATTAAATATCTTGACCAAATTAATAGTGCTTTGTATTTTGTACTTTAAGCTTTAAGACTTGTAAGTCTTAAAATTAAGATTGATGAAAAAGATCATTAATAATGCTTTGTGTATTGTACAATAAGCATTATAGCTTGTAAGTCTTAATTTTAAGACTAAGAGGAGAGAGATTCATCCCTACATTATATGTAGTATAGATTATGGATTAATTGTAAATGCACAAGATTCCGGTCGTTCCACTAACTACCCTCTTCACCAATCAAATATCATTTTTACCCACTAAAATCTCATCTCATTGGTTGAAATACAATATAGACACTTAATTTAAGACATCATAAGATTCCATTGTGAAAACTTAATATGTGACGGAAGAAGTATTTCTTTATTTTTTCTTATTTTTTCCCCGGGTGTCTTAATTTATTTGTCCACGTTACTATTTTATGTTGTTATAAAATATTTAACCAATTAAGTGTCCACTTAGATATTTAACCAATTAAGTGAGCACTTAGATACTTAATCAATAAAAATAATGTTTGATTGATAAAAAAGGTAGTTATGTGTGCAATATGAAACTAGACTAAAAAATTGGAATGGAGCGAGTACTTTTATGCTCGGCAAGTCCAATTTTTTGTACGAGCAAACTTCTTGGAGCTATATTTTTTACGACTTAACAGGTAAATCTTAAAGCTCCACAAATCATCTCGCAAAATTGCAGAACTTGATAAATTACTAGTCATCAACAATTCTTACTTTAGTATCAAATTATCCAAGAATAAGAGATGGCGCGTTAAAAGGTGATGCCAAAAACACCCAAGTATTATAAGAAAAGGCAAACACAAATGGCGTAACACCAACCATAACGAAAGATGAAGCGTTATGGGTTGATAATAACATCGTGGATAAATGGTGTTTGCAACTTCAGACAAGGTATAATTTTTTCTTCTCTTCTGATGCATTACAGTAACGGTTGTGTTTTCTTGCTATGCATTCCTACCCTCTTAAAAGTGAGACTTATAATAAGATGCCTCTTAAGTTTTTAAGCACTTGCCACAGTATCCATACGATTATACAAACATTCTTTTTAGGATTTGCATCATTGTCTGTTGGATACTGTGACAGAATGCTGCGGTATATCACACAAATGAAGAGTGTGAGATGCACAGTTAAATTTTAAGTTCTGCAATGGTATTGGAAGAAAATCAGCTTGAGTACAAAATTTCTATTGTATGGAAGCAACAAACTTACTAGCAAATAACAACACAATTTTAAATAAGGAAAAGATGGACTAGGAGTAAAACACAGTTAAACTACACGAAAAATAAGACAACATTAATATCCTAGAAGCCCTCTGTTAATGCGAAAACACGGCCTGCCAAAGGTGGGGTCAATGCAGAAAGAGCTTCTTTTATGACCTGATCAATACAAGCAAATATTAGCTGAAAATTGGATGTTAGAATTGCTTTATTCTCGAAAGGTGATAAAACTTACATCCAACTGATACCGAGCTGAAAAGTGGATCAATACAATCGCTTTATTCTCAAATCTGCTTGCATGATTGATTATCTGATTTACCAAAACAAAAGACCACAAATTGTCATTTAAAGTAACAGTCATGAAGACATGAACTCATGACCAGTGGCGGATCTAGGATTCGGAATGAGGGTATGCACTATTTTAATAGCGCGACTAATAGTTCGGTTCTCGGGTTGGGTTTTTTTTTAAGGATTTGGGTTATGTCCCTTTTTCAGTTGCGAGTCGTATAAAATTGATTTGGCTTATATATTTTGTTTATTTGCCTAAACTGTTGGTGTGGTTTAGGTGTGAATCACTAAATTGAATAAGATCAAATCTAAACAATAAATCATAGTGTTAAATTAACAAACCGTCAAATCAAAAAACAAAGTTAAACCATTTTAAAGAAATCGGAATAACAGAAAAGTTATACCCTGAACAATAAAATTCCAAAAAGTTGGATGCATAAACTATTGCTTCCTGTATAAACTATTAGAACCTTACTAAACAAAACATAACTCACTCAACAAAATATAATAAAAAATATTGAAGAGAACTAGGGAAGTAATAACAACTAACAAGGAGTAATTATTCAACATAAAATAGTAGTATTAAAGTAGGTTGGCCTTGAAAATTGGTGAGTAGACATTCACATCTAAAGTGGGCCTATTAATATAATACAGTAAAGGTGGCAAAACGGGCGGGCCGGGCGGGCACGGGCACGGGCTAGAACGGGCACGGGCTAGAATGGGCACGGGCTAAACGGGCACGGGCTAAACGGGCACGGGCTATACAAATCGCTTTATAGAAGACCGAAAATGACGAAATAAATTCCTTAAACGTAATACCCATTTATATTTAAAAAATTAAATATATTATATATATAAGTTTTTCTTCAAAAACGATTATAATGTTCTCTAATTGAGAGAAAATATGTGCCCGTTGTGCCCATTTCAAAAAAAGGAGGGGGCTAAATGTGCCCAAATCTTTTACAAAGTAGCCAAAATTAGCTTATTTTTTTCATTTTGGGCACAAATTGCCACCCCTATAATACAGTAATATTCAAGCTATATTAATATTCACCTTCTTCCCCATCAAGAGCCAACCATATTCGTTACTTCCGGTGACTGTTCTTCTTTATTTTCATCTTAAATCTATTTATTTGATCATTTACATAAATCAAAAGTGGCAAGTCGGATTAGGGTATGCATCTCATTTTCACTGGGTATGCACTCTTTGTAACTCGATTAACAAAATTCCAAAACTCAGTTTTTTTTCCACTACGACGAGGAATCACAGGGTATGCACGTGCATACCCTGTGGTGGCTGTAGATCCGCCCCTGTCGACATGAACTCATGATAAGTTAATATCTACATAAGCAACAGTATCTGACCTCAGACAAGTGTGTGTGTCCATAGTCTCTTGCATTCTCGACAGTCATAGAATTCTCCACATACGTGCTCTGCATCGTGAAATAAACATGGATTCAAATACTAAAAAAATGAGAAATAGATTAATTGAAAACTATTTAGCGTCACACTAGTATTACCTCCATAATGAGAACCTTTGCCTTTAATACATCAGTATTATTATCATCAACAATAAAGTCAGATGTAGTGTCTCCTGTAAAAGCTATTTCAGGTGACGTTGTCATGTTTGTTATCTGTCGAAACCCAAACTCGACACATTAGCTTGTACTTTATACCATATATACCGTATTGAATAGCTAAAAGCATATATACCATATTGAATAGCTAAAATTGGCAAGACAAACCTCCACACCTGAGAATTTCAACTTCTTGATTTCATCCCCTTTAAGACCAACATATTCGGGCTTAAGCTTTTGTTTCACAGAATAGACTACATAACCCTGTTACAAGCCACATAAGATGCTAATTAACATCACACTACTTTTATACTTCATATTTCTTTTTATTATAAAGAAATAGTCCAGTGATGAGTAAAGACAACTAGCCTGACTTGGTATGACGTGATACGTCTTAAACGCTTTTACTTTCAAATCTTTTCTCAAGTAGAATTCTTCCCCTACAGATATAACTATATGTTAGCTTGATTTAACAAAGAGTGCCAAATAGAATTAATCAAAATAATGATAAAAGACATTACCAACATCCAATCCGATCAAAGTGTGATTGAGCTCTGATTGGTCCATTGCTCTGTGTGCTTCAAAGATCTTTTCGACACTTTCTATGATAACTTTTGGTACAATAATTGTTGGAGGAGACATTCTGTATAAACCGCGTGTTGCAACATACATAGGCAATCCTCCCTAGAAGAAATTAAAATTATTAACAGGACATAAGACAATTTGGGACCGTTTAAACATAATAACGAGGGAGATAAAGAGGGTTATACAATGTGATCCATGTGACCGTGAGAGATGAAAAGAAATTGTTGAGATATGGCTCGTTGTGGGCACTTCCCAATGTCGAAAGCCAAGTTGAGAGAGGGAAGAATTACACAAGTCTCGTGCCCTGCTATCGACAACCCTTCAATTGGATACCCTTCAATAAGTAAACCCCTGTTCTTCTTTGTTGTCTCCATTACTACCCGCATACAGATTCTGGAAACCGATTGTAGCATGCAAATCCTTGACACTCAGTTTCTTTCACTGGGGATGGCAATAAGCCTGCACTTCACACAAAAATTCAATCCTCAATAATTAAAACTAAATCCTATCACACTGTCTCCTAAGTTGTAGTCCATAATATAATACAGTTTTCTATGCACATGTTTTCACCCAAAGTTCCAATTCGCTTTCTACGCAATGTGATTTATATCTACAAGTTTCGTCATTTACATTAAACTTAATCAAGCCTCTAGCACACATATCCATATAGAAAATGGTCACAACTCACATCGGCATTACCTCAAACACATAGCGGGCGATAACTAAAGTTTACCAAACACTTGAGCAGACACTAGGATATATGGATCAAATAATCGAATCAGACGAATTTACATAGGGGGTGTTTGTTTAAGCCTTTTTTGTGGGCTTATGACATAAGCTCAAATTTTCCAGGTTATTTTAAGACTTACAGAATAGTAAGCTTATATAATCCCATAGGTCTCAAAATAAGCCGAAATCACATAAGCTCATAAGCCCACAAATAAGCTTAAACAAACACAACTACAAAAAATCATATTAAGAAACCACACCCATAAACTATATGCATATCAGAATTAACAAAAATATGTTTTATTCATAAACTAATTCAACTTTAGGGTTTATAAAAGTATAAACAAATGTTATGAGTTAGGTTTACCGGTCGGAATGATTATTATGTCGCCGGTCAGTTAGAGTGTGACAGTAGAATTAAGTTGTTCAATGAGCCTGGACTGGACTGGACTGGACTGGGCTTAATAATTTGAAGTTTGAAGGCTGAGAATTGAGCCCTTTTCCAACTATTTATTAACTCGCTCGTCTCAAAATTATCCGACAAACTAGCCCGATCCTGCTTGACTGAGCCGGTCCGGTTATCGGTCCAACTTTCTCCTCATATTTGGCCATCCGTTCGGTTCGATTTTATAAACAACCGCTCAATATGCTTTGTTTGGTTCGGTCTTTTGAACACATTTCGGTCCGGTGTTTTGGCCAACTCGGTTGATCATCCCTAAAAATAAGTGTTTATCTTTATGTGTAAATAATTAAAATGCTTTTACAATGTTAAGATAAGGTTTTATTGATTCACACGTACTATACTCATTTTCTATCTTGTTTGACCACAAGGCAATGGCTTTTTTAAAGTTGTTGACCTCATGCCTCATAAGAAGCAATGTTTAAAACCCGGTTCGATCCGATTGAACCGGGCTGTTACCAACCGAAGTTTTGAGGATCTGAGACCCGGATTAAACCACCGGGGTTTAGTTGACCCGGGTCAAACCGGTGAACCGGAATCGGCCGGGTTTTACTTTTTATGTCTCTTTAACGAAACAAAATCATAACCGATCCTTTTCTTTGTCTTTGGTTCTGCCTATACTCGAGGAACACCAACACAATTTGTTCTGAAAAGTCACCTTTATATAAAGGTTATAAAGCCATATGCCTTATGGTAATGGTTACTACGAAAATAACTTTGGTAGAGGAAGGTTACATGTCTGAAACAACATACAATGTTGTCAAACATGCGTCATGATTTGCAAAACTTTCTTATAAATACGAGAACTGTGATATGCAAAAATCATATAATAAGAATGAGACTTTTGAAAAAATGAAATTAAAAGTCATATTCGTATCTATGAGTCAGCATGTTTGGTATTGGATATTGGAGACTTTATGATTGTTTGGTATTAGTTTTTTAGGTTCTGCACATGTTTAGTAACATGATTTAATTAAAGGTTTTTTGATGAGTGGGAAACCGGTTTGACCCGGCGGTCCAACAGGTTGAACTAGTGACTCGGCGACCCAGTGACTCGACCGGGTTAATAAAAAAACTGGTTTTTAAAACATTGATAAGAAGTCTATCTTTTTCTTTTTCCTGAACAATATGTTTTTCAATGCCTTATATCTAGAGGTGGCAAAACGGGCGGGCCGGGCAGGCACGGGCACGGGCCAAACGGGCAAATTAAAATTCGGGCCAAAGGGGCATGAGCCAAAACGGGCATGGGCTAAACGGGCACGGGCCAAAACGGGCAAATTAAAATTCGGATTAAACAAGCACGGGTCAAAACGGGCTATTTAAAAAAACATCGAATTACAAAATAAATTCCTAAACCAAACATTAAAGTCGAATAAACATCAAATAAAACGTCTCCAATATTTAAACATCCAAATGACGAAATTAATCACACATTTAACTTGAGTATAGAAAAAAACACGCAACTAAACAAAATGTCTTCAAAATTTAATTCAGGTATAGAAACAGTCCAAATGACCCGTTAATTCATCTATAAAAATAGTCCCAAACACCCCTTATTCAGCAGTAAAAACAGTCCCAAAAGCCCCACTAATTCATCTATTTACATAGTCCCGAACACCCTTTTAATTCAACTATTAAAAACATCCCAAATAGTCCTATAAACCCCTTTAATTCATCATTTAAAAAAGATTCGGCATCTAATATTATTAACCTTATTTAATTCATCATTTAAAAAAAAATCTGGCTGCAAATTAATAAATAACAATGCAACTATATATATATATATATTATATATATATATATATATATATATATATATATATATATATATATAGTGAGACTTTCTTGCGAGAACCATTTTATCTGCGAGAACTGAGAGAACCACAAAAAACATACATGCACGCCTTCAATAATTGTATTTTTGCACATATGTTCTAAAAACAACATATATGTTTTTAAAAAAACATAGTTGTTCTAAAGAATTTGATAAGAAATTGGAAATACAACATTTTTCTTTGAAGGTGTGCATGTATGTTCTTATAAGGCGTGCAACGACAATATTGCGGCCTTGTGTAAGGTTTTTGTGAAAAAAGATGATGAGTTCATGATGATATTGAAGAACATAGGTGGATACTTACGATTATTGATGATTTGCATGTATTTTTATTTTATTTTAAAAGGCGTGCATGTATGTTTTTTGTGGTTCTCTCAGTTCTCGCAGATAAAATGGTTCTCGTAAGAAAGTCCCCCTATATATATATATATATATATATATATATATATATATATATATATATATATATCAATTAATTAGATTATAACCCTAAATTTAATTTGCAAATGATTAAACATACAAGGATTTTTCTATTTTTCACATCATATATTATTTAATAATTACTATATATATTAAACGCCATTTGAAACGACGCCGTTCGATGAACAGTAGTCTTCGTGGGTTACTTTTTTTTGGCCCGGTAGATGTTGTCTAGCCCAATCCAAATCTTCGCCGCTTTATACTTTGATAAATCTCAGGTTTTCCAGAATTTTCTCACATATACGCCGTCATGAGGAAGATTCAAGGTCTATGGCAGTGATGACGCGAACGACCGACGGTGTAAAGCCTCCCTTTTTGTTCTTTTCACAAGACTATCAGTCATCTTATTCTTCACAAGAAATTACGAGGTAAGCAGTTGCCCTGATTTTCTTTAAATGATTGACAAAAGATGAGATGTGGGTTAAAATTGGTTTTCGGTTGTTGTATCAGTACAAAGTCGGTAGAGGAAACTTATACAGTAACAGAGATTTCAGAGGCAGTAGGACCTCAACAAGATTAAAGAGAAAAGACTTAGAAAGAAGAGACTGTAACACCATCGGTTTCAGCTTGAACAAGAAAGAATTGCGAATTTAAGGTATGTCTCAGGTGTTAATGTATTAAACATTGCATTTATGATTGTCCCCGTGATTATTTCATTTATATATAATTAGGTGTTTGATGTGGTTTTGCTTTTTGGTGGTGATTAAGATTTTGGACTATGTATATAATGTGTTTGATGAAATGTTTGGCTTAAAAAAAGTGGGGTTAATATATGTACCTATAGCACTTTTAAGTTATATAGTCAGATTTCAGTCGATCATATGTTCATACGTTTATGCGGTTAATTTGATTTCGAGGATCCTGTTAGCCGAAATATCAGCTTAGATACGATCACACGCTTTGCTATGGCACAAGGCTGCTATCGGGTTTTTGTTACAGCTTAGGATACCAGGTAATCACATATCATCTATGAAAGTTTATAGCTGTTAAGATGTTCGTAAACATGTCACCTGTTTATGTGATAAATGAATTCTAAATCTCATAACTGAAATGTGTGTGCATAGGCAAAGGGATGATAAACGACGCCGTTCCATCTACAGGAACGGGCCGTTTTTTGTGTATGGGCTCCCCGCTTTTTTTTGTGGCCTGCTATGTCCGATCCATTGTCTTCCATTGCCTTTAAAATATAGAACACAGATAACTCCCGAATATTCGGGAGTACTCCTTCTTGCATCACCACTTCAATCGGCCACAGAAATTGTAGATCGTTCGGATTTTGTTCCGGCGAAAACTCACCAAAAAGGTGTGTTTAGATTGCTTTTTTTTTTTTTGGTTTGTTTTTTTTTATGATCTTGCATCCTAGATTAGGTAAATATTTCTTTGACTTTATATGACAGTAGGGATCGAAGGTGGGCAACGGCTGAAGGTATTTTATTCTTTATGTAAAGCTTTAATTAAAAAAAAAATATCTGTTGACTGTAATGATCTTTGATATTTTTACTTTTGATTAGATGGAGTAATATTTGAATAATGTTTATTTCCCTGTTTTGGTGAAAGTAATTTTTTTTTTTTTTTTTTTTTTTTTGGAATGATCTGGTGGTGTTTGGTTATGGATACAGGTTGATTATTGGATATGCTTATCCGGGTTTTGATCGATTTAAAAGGCGTGGGAAACATGTTGTTGAAAATGCTAAATTAAGATTTTGGTGTCAATATTGGTGAGTTCTCAGTTTCGCTAATAATACGGTGTTTGGGTAATATGATCTTCAGTGGTGTTTGGGTTTGCTTATTAGTTATGCTTCAGGTTATTGCATTTTGACTGCTAGGTGATGTTTTTTTATGTTTGGGAAATAGACGAGTTCCAAGTATTTTGTGCTTATCTGTGTTTTGGTGAAAAGTAAACTTACATGGATTTTTGTGTGTAGTTAACTTGCGGCTTATGTTGTAGAGCTTATGTGGTAACTAAAATTGTTGGTCAAATGCACAAGTGTAGGCTTTTGTAAAATTACAGCCAAGGTAAAACAGCCAAGGTCAAAGGCATAAGTGTACAGTAACCAGTTTAGGATTAGCTGTAACAAAAGTTACCGTTTGTTTACTATTTAGGGGCTATTTAACATATCAACACTCCAACAAAAAACAACTGATGCTATCTGTTTTACACCCATATGTACAATGAAGTTATTAATCGATGAGATATGTTTTGCAGGCACCTGTAAAGTTCCTTCAGTACTCGACGTCTGTAGTCACAGCAAGCATTGCGGCAACTGGCATGGAAACTGTTCAAAGTAATGAGTTGATGCTAAGATTGCATGACTGGTGGCTAAGGATGGGAGGTACGTAAAAATCGGGAATCCTTTGAGGTATGCAAACATGAAACTCAAACTATAGTATCATGAGTTTTAGTTTTTTAGTTTTTATATATTGTAACACATATACTAATAAGTTTCTATTTGTGGCAGCTAAATGATGTTCGAAAATAGCAGCTAGAAGAATCTATTTAGCTGAAAGAATTAAAACTTATGGAAGACGAACAAGAGGTTTGGCAAGTGAAATATTGTTTACGGGAAACGTTATTTAAACAGCCTATCTAATAATTTAACTAAAAGAACCAATCTTATTATTAATTTTCCTATACAGTGATGGGAATGGAAAATGTAAAGAAACGGCCCAACATGAGCCATGTAGCACCTCTGAAGAATCGAAAAAAGTACTGTAAGGTAGAGGTCAGGGGAAAGTCAAGCCATCCAAGGTGCATGAGGTTGCTAATCTATTTACATTTGATTTGTTTTCTGATACGGAGTTGTGAATACTGTTTGTTTATTATTCAATTGAAAATGCAGGGCGGCCTTACAGATTCAGTACATGTATCGTGCAGCAACCATTGGTTAAAAGACGCGGAAAATGACAGTGAACCAGTGTCTGCAGCAGCAAATGTATAAGCGAGTTCGCAAACAGTGAGGTCCGTAATACTTGCCAATAAAGAATCATCAAACTTTTGTTATTTATTCTTAAATCCGTTTAGTAAATTAAAACTTCACGCTTATATTGTGTTGTTAAATTTATGAACATTCTATCAAAAGAAATAAGCAACTAAATAGACAAACAGTTCGGGTAAACACTCTACAAGTTGCTCATCCGTTGTATCAAAACGCAATAAGTAATTTCAATATTTATCCTAAACACCCTCCTTAGTACATTAAAAAAAAAAAGAATTGTGTGGAATAGTCGTAAGCTTCAGTGCATACGCATGTTATATTTTTGACATATGATGCGTGATCTATAGTGTTTCTTATTCATCTATTTGTTTAGGTTTTAGATTCACCATACTGTTAACATATGTCATTACCTATTTACGTGTCTGTCACAGGCTTCAACTACAATGGGAAAGGATGAAAAGGGTGGAAAGGGAAAGGCAAAAGCCGGTGGTAGTGAGGAAGGTGGTGCAAAAGGCAAAGGAAAAAGTGGAAACGTTGCTGATGGCGTTGGCACCTGTACATGTGTAAGAGATTTCTTCTTTAATTGCCCATTTTTCATGTAGAAAGAATGTGTCCTCTATTCTATTTTATCTAATTGCCACTATAGGCACGTTGGAGTCGCAACCTGAAGCTCCAATAATAACTGGTCTGCAAGTCACAACAATGCCACAAGTACCGAACACGCGGCCCCAGGCCCACACTGCTAGAGGCTCACGAATAACAGCTGAACGCGCAGGTTGGTGCAACATTTGTTGCTTGTCTATGCTGAAACTTTGTAATCTCCCTATTTACTTATTCATTGCACAATACCCTGGAATGAACATAGATTGTAGAACGTAAATGCAGTGTCAAACTCCTTCTTAGGAACCCACAGTAGCAACAACAGCAGAAACAACAGGAGGACCACAACTGGTACGGGTACCTCCACAAACATTATCCGGAATTGGCTTAAACTTCACATTTAGGAAAACGTTTATTTAATATTCAGTTAGACCGTTCGACACATGCGACCCGCTTCAGATATAGCAGGCTCTAAATTGACCCATTCTTGATTAAAAGTGTCAATTTTTGGCTTTTCTGCATGGCATCATGTAAGGCCATATGATGTCGTTTTAGGCTGCTACCCGTCCTTTTGGTAAAAAGATAAAGAAGTTGCGCGCTTAATAATGTGGTTTAGTCGCATTAATTTCATGGCTATTGTTTCTATATTGTGGAATTTTTTATATAATTATACAAAATATAAAATATGAATGTAATTTATGTTTGAGGAGGCAGTAGGGATTTCACTACGAGCATTTGAGGTTGATGTTGTATGAATTAAGTCTGATGGTGCTAACTTGAGTTATAACTGGATTGCCTTTGCAGCAGACCTGACCCTTAGCCATTTTATTTTTTTGCAAAAAACCCGCGAGGCCGCAACGCGGCCGACCGTCGCCCGACTCGTTAATAATTATGCATAAAATTATAAAAAGATACCTGTGTAAGTGTGTTGATTTTGCTTGGAAGAAAGAAGGAAGCAGGGGACAAAAATATTCACATAGAAGTGTTAATTGTTAACTATGAAAGAAATTAAGAAAACGTTAAAGAAAGAAAACGGTCAAAAAAACGCCCGGTTACTTTCTCTATTGCGCCCTTGTAGCCCGTTAGGTTTTAAAAAGTGTCAAAACGCCCGTTAGAGCCCATCAAAAAATAAGTAGGGGGCAAAAAACGCCCATGACTTTTAAAAAGTGCCAAAAAATGCCCGAAAGTTACAATATGGGCAAAATTTGCCACCTCTACTTATATCACAACTGTCTCAAAAAGACTACCCACAAGCTCTTTGTTAGTAGCGACTCACTCACTCACATCATCATTAGGCCAAAGGTGACAAATCTCACAAGAAGTTTCATATAGCACATTTATTCATATGAAGCAACGAACTAACCGCTTTAAAGAAAAAAACATACATAACATTACTGATGTTAGTTAATAAGGTCGGCACATTTGTGTCGGCCCATTAGCCCGCCTAGCATTAGGACAATGTCTCTTTATTTTGTTTATTTATACGTCGCTTGTACAAACCTTTTATTTATCGTATATACAAGTTATCTTGTTTTTGGTTTCTACATGGTATCAAGAGCCGTTTACCACATCTTTTGTCGTTGTTTTGGTCTTTGCCATTCATATGTTTGCTTGCTCTAATTGTTTGTATTAACAATTCATCTCCACTGGTTCGTTAAGAGATTCTAGCGACGGTTGCATACGATCTTTTGTTCAAGTAAGTATTGCATTGCTTTTTAATTGGATCTTTGGAATTGAAACGAGCAGGGAAGCCCGCGCGTTGCAGCGGGTAAAGTTTTTTGAATTTTTTTTTTTTAAATATTTTTTCAATTTTTTTTTTTTTTTTTTTTTCATTTTTTTCTTGCTTGTAGCGCCTGGGGTTTATATATATTGTATAATGTATAATATATTGAATTGTTGAAAGTATTGCAAGTTTATACTCGTTTTTGTTGGAAAAAATATTTCGTAAACAATGGCGCAAGTTTCGTAATTTTTCAAGTCCGTTTGCTATGTCGAATGAGCCCCGGAGTGTTTTCGTGAAAAGATTTGCCAGTTTGACAGTTATGCCCCTCCGTCCTTTTGTTACATTTTACACCCTCACATTTCAATGTTTCACTATGGTCCCTCCCTCTTTAATATATAAACACTTTATTTAGTTATTTATTTCATTTTCACTCACTTATTTCTTTCTCTCTCTACCCCTCGCCGGCGATCCCATTTTTCCGGGCACCACCATCGCCGGAAAATTTTCCGGTGATACTTTTTCTTAGCCTATTCGATAGATCGGTTAACCCTTATCATTTATGGAGATTTTCAGCCCTCGGCTCCCACCGCAACACCACTCACGCGCCACCACCTCCACTGCCGCCACAACCGAAGCTGCACCACCCCCTCCGAGTGTTTTTCGACGGTAAACCCGACGTCACGCGCCCCCTACCCCCTTTATTTCAAATATTTTTCAAAACCCTAATTTTCCCTTTTTATTTAAATCGGATTTTAAATAAATTTCTTTTTATAACACCTTTTAAAAATTTGTTACAACTCGTGTGGATTCGTTTTGGTCGCGACTCGCCTTGACTCGGACAACTTACCAAGTCAACTCGGTGACTCGGTGAGGGTTTGATATATTTTTTGTTTTTTATGTGGTTAGTTGATCTTGATGTTGTGTTTGTGGACTCGGGTTGAATATTTGGGTCTCGTTTGGTTTGTTTGGTTCTCGACAGCCGCGGCTAGCCAAGCCGTGACTCACGGCGAGTCACGGCGAGGTAAGGGTGACAATAGGTTTAGGATTTTTGTGGATTTGAATTTGAGGTTTATGTGCTGCCCGATTTGGTTTTGGATTTTGTTGTGTTGCGTATTGGATTTAGATGTGGATATTTGGTTAAGTTGCTGGGTTTTATATATATAATAATATATAAAGTGTGTACAATCTTTTGGAGCCGGTACTGTAGCAGCTACAGTGCTTCGAACAGTGTCTACACTCACAAAAGCACTGTGGAGGCACCTTTGTGTTCACATACTAGTGCACACTCCAATACCATCTTTAGTATATATATATATATATAATTTGTTAGTGGGACGGTGGTACATATATATTTAATTTGGATATGGATTGCAATATGACAAGAGGTTATAGAATTAATTGTTGGTTTTGACTTGGTTTTATATATTGGTTAATAATCAATCTTGATTTGTGTTCGACGGTAGTGTATATTGCTCAAAGTAAAGAGGATAATTGAATTTGTTTATTTGATTGGGATATACATTGAATTGAATTTGGTATTATATATTAGTAGCTTCAAGGCCCGCTCGGCAGCTAGTTTTAAAAATTTGTTTTTAAGATAAAAAAAAAAATAGTAAAATAGTTTGATAATAATTTAAGATTATAAATTGCAACAAAGTTTGTCGTTATAATTCATTTAGTATGTTATAAATTGCATATAAGATAAAATTTGGTGGTCATATTGCATCCTGCAAAAGGGGAAAAAGTATACTTGGAGAGTATATACTATCGTTTCCGTACTTGATACTAATGTTATACTATTAAACGAAAATGAACGAACAAAAATGTTGTGTTACAAAAATAACTTGGTTTGATAATATTAGTTGAAGGAAAATCAATGAATGAATTTTTTTTAGTTGTTTTGTTTACCTGAAATGTTTGAAAGGGGGAAATGATTGTGGAGAGGGTTTTCATCTTATGTAAATCATTGAATGAATGTTTGTAATTGTTTTTGTTTTCCGGTTTGTGTTGAAAGAGGGAAATGAATATAGGCCATTAGATGATACGAAATGCCACGTGTAATTATCTAAATAATTTTGAGAGCAGATATTATTGGAAAACTTTTGCTTTATATAAATAACCAGCCTATAAACCCGTGATAAATCACGGGCAGCTTATATCAATTAGAAAATATAACCTTAAAAGGTAAAAAGCCAAAAAAACTAACTAATATTAACTCTGAAACAAAATTGTTCATTTCATTAATAAAAATGAAAAGTAAAAAGAACATTGAATTTGTTAAAAATAACAAAGAAGAATAAACGAAGAATCTCCAAAACTGGATAATGTTAAACTTAAGTACATATAAGATAGGTAAAAATAACAAAGAAGAATAAAACATTTTAACTACTGGCGGATGAAATATTTTGCAGCACTTCATGGTAAACAACATTCAAAGTACTGTTTGAAACTTTACCGTCCTTGTCGTATATCAAAACCTTCAATCCTTTCATACTTTTTACTCTAGACACAGTGACGTAAAGCTGACCATGCGTGAAGACCGGCTTAGGCAAAAAAATTCCAACTTTTGATAAAGACCGGCCTTGACTTTTGTTGATGGTCATGGCGAAACATACAACTAATGGAAATTGGCGTCGAATAATCTTCAACGGAAGCCTCTTGTCTGAAGGACTGAGTTTCGACCGGGGGATGATAGTAGTGTGGCCGACATTTGTTCCCGTTAAGATTTGTGCCTCGATAACGTGTTCACCAAGTTTTAGAATCCTTAGTCTTGTCCCATTGCATAACCTAGCAGTTTGATCAATGTTTCGAAGAAAGTTTGCATCTAACAGTGATAAAAGAGATCTGTGGTCAAACTTCCAATATCTATAATATCTGATTTTGGATGTCATGTAAGATTAATATGATTAACGTCTATGTAGCATGTAAGTGCTGGATCTGGCTTTTCAAGAGAGGAAGTCGGAAAATATGGTGAATTTGCATATAAAATGTCTTCGTTAGCTATTCATTAGATGGTAAAAGTTAAGCGATAAATATTGTACGGAGACAAAAAATATATGAAAAGTGGTGACCAAGTATCTACTTGTTAGTTGAGCCATCTTTTTATAATTTATGGATAATCAAGAAGCTGTAAAGACGTTAAGTGTCATTTTTTTTAGTGTAGTTCTGCATCACATGGATATATTGTGATAAAGGTACATTGTCCTTGTCTAATATATAGTCATATACAGATACCTGACGTAGGGAATCGGCTTTGGCTCTGAAAGACGCTTCAAGAAATTCAGCCTCTTTTTTAAGTTTCCTCATCTTCTCAAGGTCAGAACAAGCAGCTTTCAAATGCTCCTTTCCAGACTGGAGCTGGATACATGTAACTCCTGAAGTAACTCCTCAATCCTTGCAAGGGCTTCATCAACGCTCTCCAATGCCTAAATAAGATGTCTGACAAGTCAGTCACGTCGTCGTCATAACCATATACAATAGTTGCCGTTTTCAAGACTATAACCAAATTTACAAGGATTGTTACATAGGCGTACTAATGTACTATGCACGTATATTGTGTAAGTATGTAGGAATGGGACCCATATAGTGAGACAATCTTATTTTGCCAAAGTTTACATTTCAAATGTGTGAGCATATAGAATAATCAATTGAATGAAGAAATAAAAATGTTAGAGGTGACTTAGTGATGATGACGATACCTTATCAAAAGAATCTAATTCTCTTTTCAACGGAGCATAAGTTCCAGATCGAGTAATCTCAAAGGCATTTGAGGTACCGCTTTCGACCATCAGTTTCCTGCATTAACATATTCATATCTTATAAATGATGGGTCTTAAATGGGAGAAAATACATCAATGAGAAGATGTATTTTGTAGCCTAACCAAAAGATACGATTTAAATATCATCACAGATATTGTAATTAAGTACAGTGCTAGGAAAGAGGTTAAAGACACATAACATTCTACTTACTTTGGTATGCCTAATTGTAACACCCCAACCCGACAAAGGTAAAGATATCACAATAATGGTTTCATATCAGATCAAACCAAAGCATACATCTATGGTAATACAAGAATCTCAAAGGTTACAAATGAAATACTGAACTACAAGGTTACAATGCGGATTACAATAAATACTAAGTCTAGATTAAACTCTTCTAGTCATCTCTAATCCAGAAAATCTATCAAGTATAGCTTTCTAAGTCCAAGGTACTCTCCACTCATCCCCAGCTTCCTACTAAAACCTGCCGTAGGAAAAGAAATGCGGCTGAGCTACGAGAGCTCAGTGAACAGATATAACGATAACAAAGCAGTAGTAGAGAGAAGTACAAGTAACAGAAATAAAGGTCATGCAGATATAATATGAGTTAAGGGATAAATAAATGAATAAGAGTAAAGGGAAAGAAAAAGGTTACAAGGTAAGGGTAAAGGAATAGTAATCCACTACGAGCCCAGAACAGATAATATCATAACAATGTAACCATGTAAGCAATCTAGAGGGGATACCTCTCAAGTAATCAGATAATATGAGGGGTGTCCTCATGTATCAAATGGAGTGATCAGCTCCCAGATATGTGAAAGACGTGTATCGCACACACCATCAGTCACCAGATATATATAACAGATAAACAGAAACAGAAACAGAAACATAAACAGAAACAGATCAAATCTAGGATGCATCCATGCGCCCCAGTAGGCCAGATTCTTCTCCTACATAACAGATAAAATCAGGGACGGGGTAGGTATCACTCTTCTACCCTAGAGTCATGTCATCGGTGCATCAATGACAAGGACATGAAACCCTCATGCCTAGTGAAATAAGTAATGGCTCGTAGTATCAAACTGTGGGTCAGGGTCCAGTATCAAGTATCAGGTGTCCAAGTTCAAGTTTTATATCAGATGGTTCAAGTCAAGTTTCATTTCAAGTATATCAGATCAAGGTTTATATCAATGTATATCAGATCAAGGTTTATCAATGTATATCAGATCAAGGTTCAGAACAAGATGTCATATCAAATGATTCAGAAAAATATATCAAAAGTTTATAATCAAAAGTTTATAGCAAAAGTTCATTTCAGAAGTTTCTATCAAAAGTCCATTGAAAGCAATCCTTTAATAATGGTTTTTCATAGGCATAATCTTTCAAAGTAGGTTTCATAAAAATGATCTTTCAAAACGGATTTTCATAAAGATTGTCTTTAAAAATAGTTTTCATAAAAGTTAGTAGAATTTCATACAAAAATATAAGTATTATTTTAAACAAATGATTTTTCTCGAACATTTCCAGGTCATAATTAAAAGGTTTTCACAACATAAATTCATATCAGAGGTCATAACAAAGGGAATCATAGAAAAGGTTCAAAGCAAAGGAAATCATAGCAATGGAATCAAATCAGAAGTTAAACATATCAGAATATGAAAAAGATCATAACAAGGTTCACAAAACAGGGGAAAGCATAACAAGGTTCAAAGGGAACAAGATATCAAAGAGAAGGAGTTCATGAGAAACCTTTGAGAAGGTCAGAATATCTGTACCTTATACCGCAAGAAACATAACAGAAATATAAAGGTCGGAAGCAAACTCCATCTTCAGCGAATCTACACGAATTCATGACTGCCTTATTAAAAGCTTGTTTAATTCAGATTACTTATTTTAGTCGGCTTTCCATTTCTAGTAACTTTCTATTTTTAGCAGGTTTCCAGAATTAGTAAGTTTCCATTTTTAGAAACTTTCCTTATTTAGTAAGTTTCCATAATTAGCAGATTTCTAGATTTAAACATCATAATTTAGGTTAAGTTATCAATTAAGGATTTTTTTATGGAATTAGGGTTCATTTAGCAAGTTATAAAAGTCTAGGGTCAATTATGACAAGTTTCCATATCTTAGGGTTTTAATTGTAAATACACCAAAGTTAAAGGTCTAAAATGAAAATATCTCAAGTTACCCATTTAAATACTTAAGTTATCCAGAATTACACTCTTAACCCTTTAAGTTTAACAATATACAATTTATACCCCTTAGTTAATTTAATTACAAAAATAAACCTTATAATTATATAAATCACAATTTAACCCTTAACATATTTATATTAACACAACAAGCCCTTAATTTATCAAAATTACAGAATACACCTCTCAATTTAATGTATGGTACGAAATACCCCTTCAAGTTTCATAATTTACAAAACCGGTCCCTTAATTATTTAAAACTTATAATTCGAATCACAATTTATTAATAATTACACATTAAGCCATTAAATATCCAAAAATACACATTAAGCCCTTTATATCATTAATTATACGAATCAACCTCAAGTTTCAGAATTTACACTTTTAGTCCCTCTATTTTAATTAATTGCAAACCGAATTAAACATAATCATATAATTACAATTTAAACCTTTAAATTACAAAATTGACACAAGACACCCTTATATAATATTTTTCTCACATTACCCCAGATCTAAAATGAATTAAAAAAATGTCCCACGAGTTTTAAAAATTACAAAACACATCCTTTTGATTTTATTTTCAAATCGGTATACATTTAAAATTAACAAACCCTAACCAAAACTCATCCAATCATTACATCATCATTCACCAACCTTAAAAAGCATCAAATTTCCAGATTCAATCACAAAACCTAACCCTAAAATCTTTAATAGGGTTTTATATTTTTATTCCTTATTTTTCATAAATCCGATTAAACACAATAATTACCCACGAATTATAAAAGCTTCAAAAAATCAAAAAGCCATTTTTCCAGAGTTATGTGATGATAATAGAACCCAGAAAAATTGTGTACAAGCCTCAGAAAAATCGTATGCATATATTTAGATTTATGGTACGTTTTAAGAATTAAAAATCATAACGATCAAACAAGCTTGCATGGGTCGATTTAGCCAATTTATATGAATCATATATGATGTAAGGATCATGAGAAAAATGGCAAATGAATTTTAGAACGTGTGAAAAGGTCGTGTGAATTATTTACCTCTCGGATGAATACGCGACACAAAATAATTACCACAATCAAACCAAGCAATACCACGACCAAGGCATATTTTTCCTAGCTTCCTTAGACCTTGATTATCACCAGAAAAATACCCAATGCCTTCCAGAAATTCGGATGAATCAAGGAGGATTTTGTGTGTGTTTTATTTTGTATTTGGTGCAAAGAATATGAAAGAAAAGGAAATAAATAATGCTAGGCCGAAATGAGGGGGGGGGGGGGGAATAAGGCCTAAAACTCGGCCAAGGTGAGACAAAAATCAATAGTTTTAATTTTGTGATAGTTTCCTATTTTATTTGTGCTTATCTTGTGTTTAATTGTTTTATAAATACAAATTAGTTAAATAAATGTAATTTCGGTAATACAATATATTTTGTGTGTCACAATAATTATTTTGGACATGTAAAAAATGTTAAAATGTTGTCTCATAATTATTTCACTTCATATGTAGCTCATTACCAAAGGTTTGGAATTAATTTGGCATTTTATGTAAGCCTTAATTAAATTTTAAAGTTTCAGGGGTAATTTGGTCATTTTGCAAGCTTTTAAATTTTGGGTTTTACACTAATTCTTCCATCGACCCCTGTAAAATGTTGTGCCTGATATAATAAAAGGATAACTTAGTTCACCTCATTAAGAATCACCTTTTATTTACAACCCTTATAATATAAATTAGCAAATGGCATACCCCCTAGAAAGGAATCTCCCAGCCTTGACATTAGAAGGATTTTCAAGCCATTTACTATATTTGATAAAGCTCTGAATCCAGTGTGAACAAACATCTAAAACAACAGGGATAGCTTTTTCATTTGGAGGAATTTGTTTACTTTTATGGCCATGCGAGCCTTATTGAGCGTCAAAGTCACCAGGATAAAAAGGAAGCCAATCCAACTCTTCACATACAACCTATAAAATGTTGGCTACTTTCAGATTTTGCAAATTCAGCTTTGTATATGATATATGATAAATTAAACCGAATGTGCTAACCTCCACATATAGTTGATAAGAGCTTATTGATGAGAGTTGGGGATAGTATAGCACACTGCCACCAATAAGATACCTGCTTTGAAGAGAGAGAACATAGCCAGATTCACATACAAATTTGAAAATTAAACTTCTTTATCTAAAAACTTTACCTGATTAATCCTTCAATGGGTTTAGGCACCGCTTCAAAATTATTTGCAGATAGGTAAGATTGCGTCCTCCTTCCCAAATCAATGAAGAATCCAAAAATAGCCAAATCCTTATCCAAAACCTGCATCCATAACAACCAAGTTAAATATTGATGTCAAAAAATTGATCGAAGAGAATACTCACAATAAATTAAATTTGAAATGTAGGCTTACTAAATACAAAGAAATACCAGTTTTACAAACCACCACAGTTATGAGATGAACAATGGAAAGAGTGACTGGAACAGACAAAGTAAAGAAAATGTCATGCCCATTCAAAATCATCCATGACAATGAATTCATAAAAAAGTGAAGACATCTACTTGTATAAGTAAAATGTCTTATGTTACCCCAAGATTTGATCTTTGTGGACAAAAATCAGATTTGATGCTACTACAGTAAATGTATGGGTTAAAGCTAGGAGGAAAAAATTGTTACGCAAAATCAATTACAAAAATAACATATTTTAAAATTGAGGTGTAATTAAAACCATAACAAATTGAGGTGTAAAAACCATAACAAATTCGATTGAGGTGTAATTAAAACCATAACAAATTGAGGTGTAAAAAACCCTCAATCAATCAATTCGATTGTTACCCCCCAAAAACCCTCAATCAAATCAATTCGATTGTTAGTGTTAAAATATAAAGGAGATGTGAATTAGCTTGATTTTCGGTATTAATTGATGTGTAACAACTAAAAAAAATATATAGATTTTGAATTATACCTTGTAGAGTTACTGCAAAGATTTTCGGTAGTCATTGATTTGTGAGTTAGCTTTGATTTTCGGTATTAAAGGAGATGTGAATTAGCTTGATTTTCGGTTTATAAAAGTTGAAGTCAAAGGTTGAAGGGTTGAATATAATAGATGAGGTGATGAGGTGACTTTTATGAGCTGGCTTTTTTTTGCCATGCTGGCATTAGTAAGGTGGCATAATTTTCAAAAAAAGCTTCTTTTATTATATATATATAGATAGATGTTCATTTGCGTCAAATTTTAGACGCTTTTGCCTGCTTGGATTTTAGACATAGTTATTTGTTTTCATGGATTTGTTGGTATTTTGTTTTTGAACTATAAAGATTTGCTTGACGAAAGTAAGGGTATTGTTTTTGATCAAATCTGTTTATTATTGGGTTCCATCGGTTAGTTAGCATGGATACTTGTAAGAATGAGTTAAAATCGGATAATTCATTGTTTGAGCAGTTTCAAATGTTTCTCGACATTTATGAGCAGTTTCAGATATTTTAAGACATGTTAGAGCAGTTAAAGTTCATTCATGGGGTTTATGGTATATCAGATGGATGTAAAAAGTGTCTTTCTTTATGGTACTATTGAAGAAGAGGTTTATGTTTATCAACCTCCGGGTTTTGAAGATCCTGAACATGCAGACAAAGTATACAAGGTGGTAAAAGCTCTTTATGGCTTGCATCAAGCTCCTAGAGCATGATATGGAACTTTAGCTACTTATTTATTAGAAAATGGGTTTCATAGAGGCAAGATAGATCAGACCTTATTTATCAAGAAGTAAAAGGGAGATATTTTGCTTGTACAAGTCTATGTGGATGACATCATTTTTGGATCTACAAAGAAGGAGATGTGCATTGAGTTTGAGAAGCTTATCATGATAAGTTTCAAATGAGTTCCATGGGTGAGCTCACTTTCTTTTTGGGGCTGCAAGTGAAGCAAAAAGCAGAAGGAATTTTTATCAGTCAAGATAAATATGTAACTGAAATATTGAGAAAGTTTCAGTTTACAGATGCCAAAGTAGCAAGTACTCCTGTTGATACAGAGAAACCTTTGCTCAAAGATTTAGATGGTGAAAATGTTGATATACACACCTACAGGTCCATGATTGGGTCATTGATGTACCTTACTTCATAAAGACCAAATATTATGTTTGTTGTGTGTGCATGTGCAAGGTTTCAAGTTACACCCAAAGCCTCACATTTAGTTGTTGTGAAGAGAATCTTTAGGTACCTCAAGGGTCAACCTAAATTGGGTCTATGGTATCCTAGAGAATCTCCTTTTGATCTGGTGGCATACTCAGACTGTGACTATGTTGGTGCTAGCTTGGATAGGAAATCAACAACAGGTGGTTGTCAATTCCTAGGTTGCAGGTTGATATCATGGCAATGCAAGAAGTAGACTATTGTTGTCACTTCTACAACTAAAGCTGAATATGTGGCTACTGCTAGTTGTTGTGGTCAAGTTCTATGGATTCAGAATCAGATGCTTGACTATGGGTACAACTTTATGAATACCATGATTTTCATTGACAATAGCAGTACACTTTGTATTATTAAAAATCCTATTCAACACTCTAAAACAAAACACATAGAGATTAGACATCATTTTATAAGAGACTTCAATGAGAAAAAGCTAGTTCAGGTTGTTAAAATTTACACTGATAACAATTTTGCAGATTTACTTACTAAAGCTTTTGATGTTGGCAGGTTTCAATACTTGGTTTCAAGTATTGGAATGCTTAATCCCTAAAGTTTTTAATCTTGGTGTTTTTGTAAATGAAAAGGATTTGTACTGCTAGATGTGTCAATTAGTACTGCTATGTATAATTTGTACTGCTAGTGCAAATTAAGTCTGTTGTGATTGAACTGTTAGTCATAATTTATACTGTTATGAAGCAAATGCTTTGCATTGTGTTTTCTTGGTTTTGGACTAACATTTGTAGGTTATGAAAGCAATATGATTGGAGTTTGCAATGTGTGAGAAGCAATAATGGTGGAATGTTTGCTGTTATGATTGATTGATGATGGACAGAATTTTGGGATCACTTGACAAAGGTTTTACACCTGAGTTGGGAGATTCTTTAAAATCTCTTTCTTGAAATCTAATTATGGTCTTTTTGAACTTGAATTGATGGCATAGTTAGTAAAATAGTAACTGAGCTAACTCACTCTATACCATTCTATCATTTGATAGTTTGTTAGTCTAAGGACATCTGGTATAGAGAACAGCGAGCAAAAGTAAATTTAATGCATTTGTGTTAGAGGCAACACCTGCCACGAGCTGGAAACTTGTCAAGAAGGATCTTTGAATGAGTTTATCTGCTCACAGGCAGTTTTTATAACTAAAATTATTGGTTCTCACACAACCAGAGGTTAAATGCAACCGGAATTTGATTGAGTGTCTTCCTTTACACTTAATCCTTTCAAAAAGTTTGAATGCAGTATTGTTTTAAATGAAAATTGAGTTTATACTGCCGAGTAAAAGTTTTTCCAAAACTTAGTACTGCTAGGCAAAAGTTAGTAATGCTAGGCAAAACTTTGTACTGCTGGGTAGCCGTTTGTACTGTTGAGTCATAACCGTTTTTTGATTATAGCAGTTGAAAATTTTGGTCAATGACCTTACTTAACGGTTTCCTAAATTGGATAATTATTACTTCTTATCTAATTTATACACTTTCTTCAATCTAAAGAAACCTTTTATTGAAGTCGGTCTGTTAATACAAATATCGTCATAAAAACGTTATTTATATTTTACGATCTTTGCTTAGTTTTGTTAATGACAATTACAAAGTTTATCTTTAAGCAAAGCATAAATAAGATTAAGTCTTTTACATTTATAGTGATAAGCATTTTACAAACACATTTTACATTACAAAGTTCACTAGGAATAACATATACAAGTTTACATGTTTATTTCTTAAAATGGAAACTTTATTAATTAAATATTAGGATGACATCATGGCATGCATCTTGTACACAATCTTGGTAAGATTTTGTGATATTTTGTTTAGATCTTCAAGCCAAAGAGTTGACATTTGAAGATATGGAAAGATATGGCAAGATTTGGAAAGATTTGGAGATCTCTTAGCTGGCCTGACACGGCGGATCCAATTGGATACACGGACGGATCCAATTTAAGGGATCCGCCGGATCCGTCGACTGTTGATCAGCTTTGCCTATAAATAGCAAGCTGATCATTTGGCCATTTCATCACTCATATAGCTTAAAATACATACTCATTCATTTGCATATCACTAACCCTTAGCTTACTAACATTTCATAGATCTTTCCTTTTGTAGCAAAGAAGATCTCAACATATAAGGAGTAACAGTCTGTTATCTTCCTTCTAGCATAGAGTCTGTGTATTCTTGTATTAGTCACACATCATAGTTAGTATCATTCATACAGTAGTGTCCGGTTAGTGTTTTAGTCCTCAAAACACATAGAGTGAACGGGAGTGGTTGTACCCTTGTAAAGAACCAAACGGGAGTGGTTGTACCCTTATAAAGAACTCGATGTTTAGCTTAGTACTGGAAAAAGATTAAGCGACGTGTAAAGGTTTTCTCTGCCTAGAAGGGAGCTTGTTTCTTAGTGAAGATAAACTCTCAAGTTAGAGGCTCGAGGAGTGGAGTAAGGCAGGGAAGAGAGTCCTTGTAGCCGAACCACTATAAACGACTGTGTTGTGTGGTTTGATCTTTCTTATCTTTACTTACTTACTTATATTGCTTGTTTGTGTGCTTGATTGTTTACTTTACTTTGAAATCACAATAAGTAACAAAGCGAATTAATTTTAAACGGTAAAACTATTCAACCCCCCTTCTAGTTTTCCACAATTGGTACCGGAGCGATGTTACTCAAGATTTTCAAAATATATTGTATTTTAAAAACTTGAAACGATCATGGATTTTGAAAACTTTAAAGAAGGGAAATCTATGCAAAGACCACCACTATTTGAACCAAATTGTTTCATATATTGGAAAAATCGCTTTGAGACATATGTGAAGTCAAAGGACATAGATCTGTGGTATATTATTGTAGAGGGTGATTACAAACCCATAAGTAGTGATATTTTAGGTGGTCGGGATATAGGTAACTCTTTTATTCGTCACAGTGATGAACAAAAAAAATTGATTGCCAAAAATAATGAAGCCAAAATGGTGCTTTACAATGTTTACCTAAAAAGGAATATGAAAGAGTTTTCATGTGTAAAACGGCTAAAGATATTTGGCAATCACTAATCATCACTCATCAAGGGAACTCACAAGTCAAAGATAACAAAATTGATCTTCTTGTTCAACAATATGAACAATTTGTTATCTCTGAAGATGAGACCATTGATAGTGCTTTTTCTAGGTTTAATACTATCATTACATCACTTAAAGCACTTGATGAATCTTTTTCCAGTAAGAATTTTGTCAGGAAAATTTCTAAGAGCACTCCACCCGAAGTGGAGAGCAAAGGTGACAGCTATTGAAGAATCTAAGGATCTTTCAAGTATGACACTGGATGAGCTCATAGGAAACCTCAAAGTTCACGAAATGGTGATGGAAAAAGACTCTGAAATAGTTAAAGGCAAGAAGGAGAAAATAAAGTCCATTGCCTTGAAAGCTAGAGTAGAGTCAAGTGATGAAGAGTCTTGTCCTAGTAGTGAAGATGAAGAATATGCCATTGCGATTAGAGATTTCAAGAAATTCTTCAGGAGACGAGGAAAGTTCGTTAGACCACCTCGTGAAGAAAAGAAATCCTCTCGAAAAGGCCGTGATGATAGAAAGGTAGATAGGAAGTGTTATAGGTGTGGTGATTCTAGTCACTTAATAGGAGAATGTCCAAAGCCTCCAAAGGACAAGTCTCAAAGAGCCTTCGTCAGTGGAGCTTGGAGTGATAGTGAAGGAGATGATGACGAGCCTAAGAACGACGAAGTTGCTCTCATGGCTCACGACACAGAAGAGGTACATTCTGACTCATCATACTCCTCTATAGATGATGAAACCTTAGAAGTAGAATATAACAAACTGTGTGAAATCACCCTTAAAATCATAAACAAAAATAAATTCTTAAAAACCAAAGCAACACTCTTAGAAAATGAAGTTCATTGGTTAAAAGAAAAGGAGATAAGAATTGAAAAGGGCAAAAGTGTTAAAGAAACATGTGTGTCATGTCAGGAGCTTAAGTTAGAACTAGAAATACTTAAGTCAACACAAGAAGAACTTATCAAACAAAATTCTAAGTTTAGAAAGTTTGATAAAAACATAAGTTGTACAGATGAGATAATGAAGATACAAAAACTACCTAATGATAAAACCGGACTAGGTTTTATGAAACTAGGAAGCTTAGGTGTGTTTGAGAAACAAACAGTGAAAGAAAAAGAAACTGTTCCAACTAAGTCAGATGCCGACGGATCCAAAATTTTGGATCCGCCAGTTGTGCCAAAAGGATCCGCCAGTACAGAAAGTGAACAGAAGGTTCTAAAAACTGACCGTACTGAATTCGTTAGAGTCACTAGAAAACCTAGTACTAGTATAACTAATAACAAACAAAAACCGGCAGTTTCTATAGGAAGAGGTCAAGTTAGAAATGAGTATAGAGTTAAAACGGTTCAACAGGCATCCAAAACTAGTTTTCCCAAACACCCCTTTCCAAAGAGTAACTTTAACTCGCAACATCATTATCAAAGAAATTGGAACCAAAACATGTATAGTAACTTTCAAGGTCCCAACTTCATGCCATGGAACATATGTCCACCATTTTCATACATGAATCATGATAATGTTATGTTTAACCCAAACGGACCCATGAAATTTTGGGGACCAAACGCTTGAGTATTTCTTGAACTTAGGTGTGCTTAAAAGTTGAACTTGAACCTGATGAATGGATCAAAGATAGTGGGTGCTCAAGGTACATGACGGGAAACAAAAGCCTTTTCTCAGACTACCAAGTGTACGACGGAGGTAATGTCACATTCAGTAGCAAGCTTAAAAGTAAAATCATTGGAAAAGGTACGATTTCTCATGACTCTCTCACTATTGATGATGTTGCTCATGTAGATAACTTAGGATTTAACTTTCTTAGTATTAGCAAATTATGCCGCAAAAAGTATAACATCATTTTCAGTGAAAATGGAAGTAAAATACTTAAGGATGGCATAACTGTAGGAAAAGGTGTTTTGAAGAATAACGTTTACGTTATGAAACTCGACAAAACACCTAAAGACAAGCTTTGCCTTACCTCCCTGGATGAAAACTCAACTCTATGGCATCGACGCTTAGGTCATGCTAATATGAGGTTAATTCAATCCTTATCTTCTAAGGAACTCGTTAGGAACCTGCCCAAGTTGAAATATGACCAACACTTTTGCGATGCTTGCAAAATAGGAAAACAAGTTCATAATAGCCATAAGGCTAAAAATATGGTGTCAACATCTAGGTGTCTAGAATTATTACATATGGATTTGTTTGGTCCATCCGCTATACAAAGTTACGGGGGAAACTTCTATACTTTGGTTATAGTAGATGATTATTCTAGGTATACATGGACTAAGTTTCTAAAAACTAAAAACGAAGCATTTGATAAATTTGAAATCTTAAGTAAGAAAATTCAGAATCAAACTCGAAGTAACATAGTATCAATTAGAACTGACCATGGTCGTGAATTCGATAACGAATTCCAATTCGGAGCCTTTTGTGATGCCAATGGCATAACTCATAATTTCTCGGCTCCTCGAACCCCTCAATCTAACGGTGTGGTAGAATGCAAAAATAGGACCATTCAAGAAATGAGTAGAACCATGTTAATCGAACAAAACATACCTCAAAAGTTTTGGTGTCACGCTGTAGATACATCTACATATATTCTAAATCGAGTTCTAATTAGATAATTCTTAGGAAAGACTCCATATGAGCTATACAGAGGCAAAAAGCCTACTTTAGGATATTTTAGAGTGTTTGGAAGCAAGTGCTTCATTTTAAACACAAAGGACTATCTCACCAAATTTGACCCAAAGTCGTATGAAGGTGTATTTTTAGGATATTCACAAACTAGTAAAGCATACATAGTTTTGAACAAAGAAACATCAAGAGTCGAGGAATCATTGAATGTAACATTCGATGAAAGTCCACCTCCCTCTAAGACATCACCTTTGGTAGATGATGACTTAGTTGAAAACCAAATGGTTGATAATCAGGAAAATGTTGAAAATGATAAAGAAAATGAACCTGTAAAAAGAGATTTAGTCAACATCAAAGAAGCAAAAAGTCATCCATTAGAAAACGTTATAGGAAAACTCAACGAAAGAACATTAAGGTCTAAAGCTCAAAATGAAAGTAATTTCTTTTGTTTTGTTTCAACAATAGAACCTAAAAATGTAAATGAAGCAATAAAAGATGAATCTTGGGTCATTGCGATGCAAGAAGAATTAAATCAATTTGTTAGGAATGACGTTTGGACATTAGTTCCACAACCTAAAAATCAAACCATAATAGGTCCAAAATGGGTTTTTAGAAATAAAATGGATGAAAATGGCATTATGTCTAGAAACAAAGCTAGGTTAGTAGCACAAGGCTATAATCAACAAGAGGGTATAGATTATGATGAGACTTTTGCACCCGTAGCTAGACTTGAGTCTATTAGGATATTACTTGCATATGCATGTGCATATGACTTTAAGTTATTTCAAATGGATGTCAAAAGTGCATTTCTAAATGGTTTCATAAATGAAGACGTATATGTAGCACAACTTCCCGGCTTTGCCCATTTTGAAAAACCTAATCATGTCTACAAACTTAAGAAAACATTATACGGACTCAAGCAAGCACCAAAAGCCTGGTATGATCGACTTAAGACCTTCCTAGTTGACCATAAGTACACCATGGGCCTAGTAGACAATACTCTCTTTACCAAGAAAAAGGGATCACAGATTATCATCGTCCAGATATATGTGGATGACATTATATTCGGCTC
>CP139504.1:100489261-100555083 GCA_021014915.2 Artemisia tridentata subsp. tridentata
AAACTGATTGAAATGGCTAAAACTCCATTAAATGAGAACTGCTCAGCAGTTATCTTGAAAAAGCTCCCGGAGAAGCTTGGAGATCCTGGAAAGTTTCTACTACCTTGTGTATTTCCGGGAATGGTTGAATGCTATGCCTTGGCCGATCTTGGTGCAAGCATCAACCTGATGCCTCATTCAGTATGGAAGAAACTTTCTCTTCCGGCTCTTACTACTACATGCATGACTCTTGAGCTTGTAGATCGAACCATATCTCATCCATGCGGCATTGCCGAAGATGTATTTGTGAAAGTAGGTAAGTTCCATTTTCCAGCTGACTTTGTGGTTGTTGAATTCGACGCAGATCAAAAGGTTCCTCTCATTCTTAGAAGGGGATTCCTAAAAACGGCCCATGCTCTTATTGATGTATTTAAGCATGAGATCACCTTGCGTGTGGGTAATGAAGCTGTTACCTTTAACCATGATCAAACTTCGAGGTACTCCTCAAATTATGATTCTAAATCGGTTAACCGAATCGATGTCATTGATGTTGCTTCGAAGGAGTACTCTCATGAAAGTATTGGTTATTTTCATAATTCTGTGAGTGGTAATCCCACCACATCTTCTCTGCCTATCATTTCCGATTCTTCCCCTTCTCTCACTCCGTTTGAGGGAAGTAATTCCAATTTGGAAGAGATCGAGGCTTTTCTCAAGTGTGATTCATTTCTTGAAGGAATTGATAACGCTGAGATTGATCTGGAGGGAGATATTCTTCTTCTTGAGAAATTGTTGAATCAGGACAATTCCCCTCCACTCCCTCCCGTTGAACTTCATAAAAAGGAAATTAAGTCAGTTGAGAAAACTGATAATTTTCCGGAGATCAAGTTTAAGAACTTGCCTCCTCCACTTGAATATGCAATTCTTGAGGAGGAAGTTCTTGTCTTAATTGCTATTCAGATCTCTCTTCTTCCCTTCACCTACCCGGTGATTTCCCCTATCTTTCACTCATTCGGGAGTGAGGATATTACCTTTGACCCCGGCATTGTCCATCTAACATTGGTTTAAATGCCGGATTTATCTCATCGGTGTGGAACTTTCTTATGTTCAAATGATTATCTAGACATTTTGAATGAAAGTCCGATGGAGATGGTTTCTTCCACTTGCTTCCCCATGAACCAATGAATTCGGGGTCGAGTCAAGCTAGAGACTCGGTTAATAAAAACAGTAGCAAAATATGGGTTTTCACCCATGTTTCACCTAAGTGTGGGGGAGATGCCCCACATGCTGTAAATATGTATAGTAAAAAAGAAAAAAAAAAAAAAAAAAAAAAAAAAAAAAAAGTTGTGTGTATGTATAAAAATAATGGCTATTCAGTATTTCCCTTTCACGTTCTAAGTGTTGGTTTAACAACCGGTACTTTGAATATTGAGGGCAATATTCAGTTCTAAGTGTGGGGGGAATTCTGGCGAATTTGTTCACATATGTACCTTTTAGTGCCCCAGTACCCCCATTTTGGCCAAAATTTTAAAATTTTTTCTCACTTAGAACGCAATAAATGGTTATCAGTCCGCCATGTCTAACCCACATAAGGATTGGCTAATCCGAGAGCAAACGGCTCTTGGTAAAGATATATCAAATCCGTTTATGGCTTACAATTTGCCGAAAATTGTATGGTATTCGACTCACCATATCTTCATAAGTGAAGAGTTGGCTAGCCCGCAAGGTTATGGCTTGTGGTAAAGGCAGTGAAAAACCATGATTGGTAATCAGCTCACCAAAGATAATAGTGATAATTTATCTAAGAGTTGGCTAGTCCAGAAGCAAACGGCTTTTGGTAAAGACAAATCAAAACCGTTGACAGCTGATGATTTGCTCAAAATCATTTGGTTATCATTGTACCAAAGTATCACATACTAAAACATTGGCTACTCCAAAAGTAATGGCTTTTGATAAAGTGATAAATACCATTAAATTTTCATAAATGATTGCTAGGGACTAGCAATAGTTTAGTGTGGGGGATTTGATATGTGTCTAAATACACATATATTTACCTTGTTTAAACCCACATAAACAGCCAAAAACACTTTGAAAAGTCAAATAATACTGAAAATATCATAAAATGTGTTTTTATATGATTCAGGAACAAAAAGATTGAAAACAAGTGAAAAACGAACAAAGTTTGCATAATTGTCATTTTCAGTCCCTGAAGTTTCACAAATTGGCAGAACTAGTCCCTGGTTATTCAAAACATGTTAAATATCACCAAAGGTCCTTTTTAAATCATAAGTTGTCATATTTAGTCCTTTAGTGAAAAGTTTCAACAATTTACAAGTTTGGTCCCTGCACTTTCAGAATTTTCAAAAATGGTCCCTGGGAAATATTATTGTTGGAAATATCAAGTATGGTCCATGGATTATTGGAACATGGCAGGAATTACCCTTGGTTTATTTTTGGGAGATGTACAACTTCAGTCCTCCAATTTTCAGAAGTTACAAGAATGGTCCTTGTGATTTAACTATAAACCAATCCGGATCTTAAATAAATAAAACAAACCCATCCTTATTACTAAACCCAACCCACAAGCCCAATCCTTATGCAAACCCGACCCAACCCTTTTTTGTTTAAACCAGAAGGTTTGACTCGGTCAAATCCTTCTTCTATACCATTGACCCGCCAAAAAAACCACCCACCAATACCACCATCTCCACCGCCCTTATCCTGACACCACCCACCCCCTCTTCCTTCCTCTATACTTCACCTAACACTCCAAATGCATTCAATGCTTCTTCCCCACTCACCTCTGACCCATTTTCCACTCACTCAATTTTGGCGCCAAAAACTAGAATCGAAGGCTGAGATTAATTGGAAGCAAATCAAGGGTGCACAAGTGTTCAGAGATGAAGTGAAGACTTATCCCACCATAGTTTAGTATAAATAGAAAGCTTTTGTAGCCTTAATTGGCAAGTAGGTAAAAATAGCATAATTCGTATTTTCATTTCCAGTAGCTATAATTTGTAATTTCAAGTTTCATCAATCAATACAAGTTAACTTTAGTGTGTTTGTTGTTGATTCTTGTACAATTGTCAGTAGTTAATTATAATTCCAAGTTTTCTGATTTTCATATGTTCTGAGAATTTGATACTTGATAAGTAGTAATTAGAACAACTTCTCAGTTGTTTCTATAAGCTTACATAAGCTTTCCATAGCTTTTTGATAAGTTTACATTAGATTAAATCAGTTCTATTCAAGATTTGAAGAAAAGTCAACCAAAGTCAACTGATGGGTCAAAATAAGCTGTATGGGGTTAGAAGCTAATCTGGATGGCTTTTCTGGTTTCTAGCTTGTTGACAGCAAGCTAGGAGTGGTTTCTGGTCCCTGTTCTCTTGTTCCATAAGCTTTGACAGTTGTAAGCTTTTTCTCATTTTTTTGCATAATTTCCATTTCCACTGTACAAGTGCTTATTGTAGCTTATTTCAATAATTTATTACTTGTTGCTAGCTTATTAGTCATATTTCATCAATAGATCAGATTTAAATAGCCTTTGTCTTTATTTCACTAAAACACTATAAAAAGCCAAAAAATAGCCATAAGCAGCATAGTTTAGCATACTGCTTATTTTTGTTTTAAAAGTAGTCAAATATAGTTTATATAAGTCAGTAAATTAGTTAATAACCAAAAAATCATAGTTCATAGCTTATTTCCTTTGAAAAAGTCACCACAGTCACATAATAAGGGCTGTTTGGTTTAACTCAGTCAAACAAGTCAAAAACCTCAGTGTACTGTGCATTTACCATTTTCCCAACTTTGATCCATCTTAATTCAGTCCTTAGAAGCTGTTTTTAAGCTTTTCTAGGTTAATTAGATTGATATACTCAGTTTCAAAGTTCTGTGTCCATTTCAGGTCATAACAAGCTCATATAAGCCAATATAAGCCACAAGCTTATTCTGACCCTATTCTTGGTTTCTTTGAGTCCCTCATAGCCCACTTAGTGATATCCAATTGACTCAAAACCTTTGTGCCTTCTGCACACAGGCCTGCACAACACAAAACCAACACAGACACCATTTTCAATTTTTAGTGGTTTTTATAGAACTTGAGTGATTTTTAATTTTCACATAGTAAGTCCTCATAAGCTAATTTTCTGGGTAATCAAACTCACCTAGCTTATCTACAATCAGAATTTTTATTGTGATTTTAGAAACCTTTTAAGCCTTCAAACCAACCCTCAAAAACAGCCAAATCTCCCCTGCACCAGGGGAGATCAGCAGACCTAGCCATAAGCTCACTTTTCATTAGCTTATTTATAAGCTCATATTAAGTCCTTAAGCCTTGATTTTTGTTTTATATATAGTTCATAGTACTAGCTTCTTATACTGTAACTTTCAGTCACAAGCTTGTAGCTTTTCATAGCTTTTTCAAAGCTCAAAAATCACTCAACTCCCTCAGTATATACTGAGTCAGTTGAGCAAAAGCTTGTTGAAGAGCTTTTAAGCTTTTCAAGCTAGCTTTTCTTGGTTCTTTCAGCTTATTCATAAGTTCCTCAGTCCCTTTGAGCTTTTTCCATAAGCTCATAGCTTATTGTCTAGCTTTTAGCTTAATTTGAAAATCCAAGTCCTAAAAACTAAAAAAAAAAAAAAAAAAAACAACTGTTAAGCTACATAAGCTTGTTCTAGCTTATTCAGTGACCAAAAAAATAGTTCCTTCACAAAAGTTGTTTATAATTAGCTTATTAATAAGTTTGAATAAGAAAAAGTCAAAAAAAAAAAAAGTTAGCAAAAAGGTTGTGTATGGGATTCGAACCTGGGTTGCCTGGGTGACAAATTCACTGCATAACCCACCTGGGCTAGCTCACTTATCAGTTTTACTTTGTAAAGTTTATTCCTTAACCCTTCTCAGTTTTCAGTTTTAAGCTTTAATAAGCTGTTTAGCTTATTAGCAGCTTATCTCCATAAGCTTGTTCCACCATTTTATTTTTCTTAGCTTTGTAATCTTATAAAGTAATTTAGAAAAAAGTTTCAGATTTTTCTTAATAGTTTTGATATTTTTAATCTTTTTAATTAGTTTCTAATAGTAATTAAATCATAATAAATAGAAAAATAATCAAAAATATATAAATCTTTTTTTACATAATTTTCTTTTGTCATTTATAATCTAGGAAAAATATAATTATATTTTTAGACCTTAAGAAAATCAAAAATAGAAAAATAGTGATAGCTTCTATTTAATAGAATTTATCTTTTTAAATTTTTAATTAAGTAATTTTCATTTTTATAATTTTCTTAGCTTCTTTTCATCTTATAATATTTTTAGAAAGAGTTTTAGAATTTTCTTTGTTCATTTAGTATTTTTTATAAATTTAAATAGTTTAATAAGTAATTAAATAAATAAATAATTAATAATAATTAAATAAAAAGTATAAAAAAATATAATTTAAGTTTTTAAATAAGTTTTAAGTAATTTTACATTTTTAGGTTTTAAATTTCATAAATTTTATTTTAGTCCCATTTTATCTTTCCCGTTACGCGTTTTAGTTTATTTTTATTCGCGTTTAATTTTATTGTGTATATTTGTTTTTAATTTGTTATTTAGAATTATTAAAAAGCAAAATCTCATATCATATCATCAGTCACTCTAATCCTAGCTTTTCACAGTTTGCCCATTCACACCTCGTTGGGAAACGATTCGGGTAATTACTTACCTGTCTTCACACTATACACGAACGTGAGTTTTTGCAAGTATCATTTTTCACAAAGGGGTAATTTGTAATTATTCACGTTTATCCGCTGTCTGCATTTATTTATAGGTGTATTCAGCACGGATCAATATAGTATACCACAAACTCGAGATAACATTTCCATCGCGACACCACATTTTCACCATCAACGACAAATGACAATACTCACGATAAAACTTAATATTTCTATTATAATCATTTACACAAAATATACTTAACTAAAATTCACTACACCTAATCACTCTTAACTAAAAACCAATTTCACTAATCCTAAGCCCAACCAACCGGACCTCTTTTTGCAAACCATTACACGAGCCCAACAAAGCTAGCCCAAATCCATTTCCACCTTATTCTTTTCTTTTCTTTTGCTTCTAAACCCGATCACAACCCAATCCAATAGAGGCCCTCGTGTCTCAGAAAAATCGAACGTGAACCATATATATTTTTATACCTTCGAACTCACCACCCAACGAACTATTGTGGTGCACATTTCCAGCCGAGGACATCGCGTACTAATATGATAACTAGGCTCATTTTATTTGTCCCACTTTCCACTAAACCGAGTAGAAATAAGGCCAAAACCTACCCGTTATGAATCCCGACTTTTGCTACGACCTCGAAACTCTTTCCTTAACAATATTATACGTGTGGGAATGGGACATGAGGCCAGGAGAAAACCTGTAGCTCGCTAGTTTAATTTTAGTGCCAATATTAATACAAACCGAATGTATAGGTACTCCAAAAGGTAAAAGCCAAGGCACCTAACTTCAATTATCCATCCCATAATCTTCAAATGTCAGGAAATCTACTTAGGTGCCCCTCAAGCCACAGTGAAACCAATGATAGGGTCAAATAGTCAAGGAAACATGTGTAAAAATTTGTCTATAAGTTAGCCTATCCTATCTCATACTACCCCACTCACATTTCACCATCTTCACCCCACAATTACCCTAACAAATCTAGCAAACTTCTGTCTCTCACTAGGAAGCAAGACGAGTAGAAGAGGATTACGTGTAAAAACGTATTCGAACTCAACAAGTTACTGCCGTGCTCCCCTTGTGTCTTCATTCGAACCTTACTGCCTCATCACCACCTTTTTCAAGGTGTAGTAAGTGTCCCTAAACTCTTTTATTTCCATATTTCACTTCGCATGCATCTCACGTATACACTACAACCATGCATATTTTCATTTGCACTCAAACGTATATCTTCTTTCACGTATTATTATTACACATGAAAAGTGCACAAACCCACAAAGGGTGACAAACCTCCACTGTGGAAGGTTTGGAAGTCCCAACTCACTCCACTTTCACATTAAGACTTGAGTTACTTGTTGCACTCGAACGTATATTTGTCCACAATAAGGTTACGTGCATCATATAGTGTAACCCACAACAATGTAACACGCCTCCACTGTGGAAGGCTTAACAGCCATCTCACACACTCCACACTCACGTTTAAATATCTCATCTCATGCATATTTATTCGTTATCTTGTACCACGATGTAGCATGGAAATTTATTAACATTATCACAATATAAATACCACCTCTTAAAAGTTGAACTCGAACTCAAATCTTAATATACATGTCAAGCTGGGTAAAAAGAGATAGAAAATATTATAGATTTTTCTAGTTAAAAACTGGTTCGAACTACTCACTTCATGCTCGATTTATTTCGGGATCTTACACATAACGAATATATATTCTTGCATGTCTCGAATAACAACCTAACTATCTCCAACTTTCATAATTGGTGACTTTAACCATAAGCTCTCAACAACTCTTAAAAAGCCATGGTTCTTAAGCTACTCGACTGGTATATAATGACTTAGAAAATATATATTCCCTCCGTCCCTAAATAAATGTCCACTTGGACTTTTTGCGGTCTTTATTATTCAACTTTGACCATAAATATTTTTGTTTGTGTTATATAATACTTGATGTAAAATATATGAATGGATTGGGTTTTAAAAGTATTTTCATTGGTATAATTTTCATCAAGTATTATATAACACAAACAAAAATATTTATGGTCAAAGTTGAATAATAAAGACCGCAAAAAGTCCAAGTGGACATTTATTTAGGGACGGAGGGAGTAACATTTTTCAGATCTAAACTATGCGACCAGGCCACAAACCATAAATATATTTTTGGATTTTTAAACATAACACTTAAGTATCTTTGCACAGATCAAAAGAATACTTAGCTAACTACATGTTTTGTGCTTTAACATCGATCTCATAAACACTTAAACACGCTCAAATAAAACCATTTCGTTGGTCACTCGCCATATACAACTAGAACTTGATTTTTAGAAAAGTTATAAAAATTCGGTATTGGACTAAACAAAAGCCCATTAAGAGCTGGAGTTAGGAACACCCACTGGGCCCATGTGAAATATTTTTAGACTCACTAATTAAGCCCAAGTCCAGGCCCAAAACAGTTTACATGCCCTCGCCTCTAAAATCCTAAATGGGCCTTAAACCATCTCGTTACACAGCCCATTAAGCTAAAAATAAGTCGTTTTCTGGAAAGAGCACTTGAGCTAAGTTAAAAATCACTTAAATAAGCACTAGTAAAAATCGCCACACTTTTCCTTACCTTTTTGTCATTTTTGGGACTAAAAATGTAACGCGACTTAACCAAAAGGACTAGAACTGCCAAACTATGAAACATGCGGACTGAAGCTGTGAAAACAGTTTGTACAGGACTAAAATTGACCATTGAATTAACTCCAAGCCTCATATGGACATATGGACAAGTTTTGGACTATTTTTGGACTATGGACTTAACGAAGGACTAACGACGTAACGCGATCGCAGTTAGGGTGAAAAATGTAAAACCTGGAAAAGAACAAGGACCTACTGTTTATAACTTGACATTCTTATTTCATTTTCTATTTTTTTTTTTCATTCTACTTTCACTTCATATGCATTTTACACACTTTATTTGCATATTAGTTCACTTTCGATATTTAGTAACATTAGAAACGTTTCGAGTCAACCTTGCATAGCATTATCTTATTTCTTCAGAGAAATAACATTACGGGAGCACTGACACAACAATCAGGATAATCATATATGTAGCATTATTCTGAGCTATACGCATTTTGAATGTAGCACACTCACTTTCAACGATCAGATCGTTGCACATCATTAGTTATTCACCATTCACCATTCATTCACACACCCCACTAGAAATTAGTCAGATTCTCAGACATTTATATATTTACCAGGTTCCGTATCGGAGTTGTTATCATAATCACCCCAAAGTTTAAGTTCACATTCACCAGTAACGCTTGAGGTGAGTCATGGCCTCACTTTTTAAACTCTTTATACTTTTAAACTCCGTGAGGGGGATACATGCTATAAACAGATCACAAGTATTTTTCTGTATGCTACCTGACTTGATATATGCCTAAGTTACCTTATTGCCACAAGACCCTTTATCATGAGCCATTAATCACTGCGGTGAACGCGAATATAATGAATAGATCTATTAGAGGCTGACGACCTATCCCACTAATACTTTGACGGAATGCTTTTTGCTAGTCGTATTAGTCGCGATACATTATATTTGAGAAAAATAGGAATTGGCAAATCACCTATTACACGAGGGCAAAACCTTCATCATTAATTTGATGAACACCTCCGTTTATGCGGTACTTTGTTAACGTTTACGTGTCATGAGACTTAGGGCAATATATGAACTGTGATATCAACTTTTAAACTGATTGTATCTCAAATACAATCCTACTTGTGAATCGAACTGATATTTAAACTTCAAACTCCGTGATTTCACTCAACATTATGTTGACTTTTAAGCATGTATCTCAGGAAACTAGTGGAGCAAATCAAGGCATGGAGCAGGCGAAACCTATCTTAAATAAAGGTGTAAAATAAAGTTGTAATTCAGTTAAAATGATGTTTCTTTGGAGAAACTGTTTGCACTCTGATGTAACGCTTTGTAACTGAATTTATATTATGGACCTATAATAATTAAAAATGCCTTTACAGGCTGTTTTTCTATGATTTTGTTTTCGATCCTCATAGTAATACCCCAATTAGACTTCCGCTGTTATTTTAAAATTTTGGGGGTGTTACAGATTGGCATCAGAGCTTCAGTTATAGAGAACCAAATGTTTTTAAACGTTGGACTATAACTACATTTTTCAAACAAATTGATTTTACACCATGTTACCTAAGCCCTCCATGCCTGCTTGCTGCCGCGCTCAGTATATTATACATCAGGATTATCTTATATAAGTCTCTGCATACTTGATAGTTACTGTGCACAACTAGATCATTTCATGCTTACATTACACCACTTGATGATAGTAATTACTTATCTTTACTATATATGGATTATTACAGTATCATGTCATTCATCACACATTTTAGTGTATCATCGGATTCGGATTCCGAAGGATCACTAGCATCAGTAACATCGCCCGTACTTCCTGGTACCGTAGCACCAGAGGTCGTGCCTGACGAGACCGAACCCTTCGAGGAGGGTGAAGCCGCCGCCGCACCCTTATTTGAGAACCCCCATGTGCCAGCTTTGCCAGCACCTACGTTACCACCACACTTTGTTTATGACACATATTCTCCTTTCTATATACCACCCCCTGACGACTTGTACTTTGAGAGTCAGCAATGGCTCCCTGCAGATGATACACCATTAGAGTTCCATCAGACTGCACCATCCCTACTCCCTGACCATCTATTTGATACATGTACTCAGACATACCCACTACCACCTCGTTAGCAGGACCCTATTCCTGCGGAGGATATTCCTTCATCGAGTCGACCTCGCATCTCAGACCAGATACACCCATCTTCACCATCACTGCCTTATCCTCCTGGTTTCACTCCCCCAGCTCAGATCCATGATGCTTGGGAAGGGTTCAGACCAGTAGTCACCCATACCCTCATACCATCTATAGTGGTGACACGACTGGAGAGTCATGGAGAGCAGATTGACTCGCTCCTCCGGATGATTGACTGATGCGTGGTTTTGCGACCTTACAACAGGTTTTACCTCTCGAGGGATCTCAAGAGGCTTGCAATCCCCACCAGGCAGTGTACCTGACCGATGTAGTATAGTGAAGTGGCAAGTACCGGGGGATTGATCGTTCTCTAGGGGAATAGTGTCGTTAGGATTGAAAAACTATTCTAATTGGTCTAAGGGTGAGGGAAGATTCTTTTTTGTATTTTTATATTTTATGAAAGCAAATAAAATCTCGGGTTTGAAGGAGTGGGCGGAATTAGTTGCTAGTCAACTAACCCAAATAACTACAATTGCAAATAAAATAAAATAACTGAAAATGAAAAGGTTGTGAAACTTATATGGAGAGAAATGTGTTTACTTAGATTTCCTTACTCCCTAACTATCTTTTACCGGTTGATTAGTGTGTATTAATTGCGTGGATGACGGGTGTATTCCTTAATACCAATCGTGGGGTGGCGTACGTACTTCCCCAACTCTACAAGCTCCTACTTCACTCCTATGTCGAGCCGGCTAAGAAGCTCCTAACATGGGATCACTAGAATTCGCTCATGCATGAAATACAACCATATAAACCTAGTACGCATTGGTTCATGTTTCTTAAGACGTTCAAGCAAGTTACCGTATAGGAGGTTAGCCAGTTTTCTTAAGCCTAACATCGATAAACAATCATCCAATACAATTAATAACACACTAATAACCGATAATCAATAGTTAGGTTTCATTAGATCTAAGCAAACACAAGATAAATCTAGCCTAACATGTTAATCAAAAGACAAGAACAAGATATAATCAAACAACACATAGACATATTGATTGATTAAGTGATTACTTATCTTCAATTAAACATGGGAGATCCAAGGGTATGAAAACCCTTAAAAATGGCAGAAATTCGTCTTAGGGTTTCTCCTCACAAAGTTGCACACTAATGACTAAAAATTGCAAAACTATATATAGAGTTTAAGGGCTGACGGCGTCACGTTATAGATCTTGACGCCGTCACCTCGCCGTGTCTAGGGTTCCCGGATGGCCTTCCTGACGCCGTCCCTCTTTAGTCCTCCAAAATCCGCTCTGGCTTATCAAGGGTTGACGCCGTCAGAAATGAGCTTGACGCCGTCTCTCTTTAACTTAAACCGTGACGGCCTTGATCACCTTAAAGGGTGACGCCGTCAGACTTCCTTTGTAAAACTCCCTGGCTTATCATGTGTATTTTTCATATCCACCTTTTTTGGCCAAGCCGTGACGCCGTCAAGTGTACTTTTCCAGCAGCTTTGGAGACTTTGTCGTTTTCTTCACTTTTATGCTCCAAAAACGTCCAAAATGCTTCCTTTTCCAGATTTCTTCTCCAAAGTACCTAAAATGACAAAAGGAACGATTTAGGGCAATATTTGATCAAATAAATACGATTTAGGGCTTAAATGACCCCCTAAAAGCGGTACACTTTTCGCTTCATCAAATACCCTTACACTTGAGATTTGCTTGTCCTCAAGCAAATGCGCTTTTATTCTAATCAAAATACAAGTTAGGGGTCATTTAACGCTACCATCCAAAATAATACATCATAGGGGCGTTGCATTCCCCTTACACTTGAACTTTTACATAACTTTACAAATAACTATTCTAATGACTCGAATTAAGATAATCGAAACACTTGGAGTACTTTTAAAATATTTAGCACATATGGGGGTAATAATGTTGTTCTTCCCCATTACTCCATTACACTAGTACTTTACCCATGAGTCCCAATCGTCCCAAAACAATATGTACAAGGATATGACTCGACTTAGCAACCATGTAATCAATTAGATAATTAACTTGGGGTTTAAACAAATGTTGTCACAATAATGCACTAAAAATGAGTGCATACAAGGTAGGCTAAGGCGATTTGGGTGTACATTTAAGTGGGGTGTAACAAATTCTTCCTTTAAGTAAAATGCTTAAAGGTCGAAACGAAAAGATAGGCTCTGAGGGGTGTACTAGGGGTATCGTGTACTAAAAATGAGTACAACGCAAAGGGTGTGGGAGAATTACTTGACCAATGTAGCCAATGTAATTATAACAAAAACACAGGTGTAAAACAATGGGTTAATCCTAATGCCTCTTATCATGTAGTAAATCTAACTACACGAATGTAGTCTCACTTGTGGCCTCGGAATGGTCCTAACGCAAGTTCTAGAATCTAAGTGCTACCGGTACACACATCATAGCATAAATGCTTTTCCTACCAATTCTAGGGGCGAACCTCACATATTTGGGGGTGGAAAATTTTTTAGTGGTACGGTTTTGTGCTAGTCATATAACTCCTATCCGTGAGACGCTCATTAAGATCAAAGTTTCACTCCTATATGTTGTAAAAAATTTTAAATTTGGCACTAAAATTACCTTAACAGGTATTTATCTCAGTTTTATTACACATCTACCATTAAACAAACAAAAATCAAGCGTAATAGCATTCTCTAAAGTATCGTACTTTACCCCCCTTACACTTAAGATGAACATTGTCCCCAATGTTCAAATAACAAGATGTAAAAGTAAATAAGGTAAAAGAATGAAATCAAATACTCCCCTGATTCGTTTGGTGGATAAAGAGGTAACATGGTTAGATCTTCTTCCAAGAGAATGTAGAAGCTTCAAGACTAAAGTATCGCCAAAAGCTTGATTCCACATACATTTCCTTGTCCAAAATAACCTGTTAAACCTGAGAAAACAAACACGAAAACCTGCATAACATCGGCGGGATAAATTCTATATAAGGATATAATGCTTGTGGAATGATAATTTTGCAGATTCCTGGAGTTTATAAGTTAGAGATTTAATAAAAACTTTTTATGAAAACAAAACTTTCAAAAATTTCAAAAAATTAAAACCTGACGCCGTCAGGTTGTAATGCCTGACGCCGTCAGAAATGATCTGAAAGAATTCTCATGTTAAGTTTCCGGAAAATTTCAGGAAAAACCTATACCTTACTTCCTGGAAATCCTGCAAAACATCATTATGACTCGATACAAGCATTTGACTCAAACCAATATGAATATGTATGTTAATTTAATATTATTACTATTCATGTTCATTTGTGTTCTAATAAACCGATTTGGATTTCCCTTACACTTATCTTTTGCAAAATACCTTTATATGTAGTTAAGACGAAGTTAAAAACAAGATAAAGCATTTTCACAATTTAGTTTTGAACATGAATCAATAATAATAAAAATTAAACATACATACGGAAGCAAATAAAATCAAACAAACAAATAAATAAACACACAAAGCAAATAAAGCTTGGGTTGCCTCCCAAGAAGCGCTTGTTTTTGTTCGAGTCACGAGCCTGACTCTACCCTTATTTAACGGAAATAGGGGAGGTTTTCCCTACACTTAGGATTAAGTGCGGGTGGAAGTAGCGATACACACCCTTAGGGTGGAAATATGCCACGTGAGGTGAAGGGGGTGAGTGAATGGCTTCCTTCATCCTAAAACTACCCGGATAATATTGGTTTATGGGTGGGTCGGTTCCTCTTTTGTCTCCTAGATGTAAATATAAGGATGAAAAGTTGTGTAACGGTTGAGGTTCCGGCTCATCAACACTAGAAAATTCCCTAGAACTAAGAGTAAGGTCATCACTAAAAGTGTTCAAACCTATATCCTCTAGTTGTGCTTGGTCCAAGGGTTCTACCTCCATCGGGATTCCTAAAGTCTCTTCTACTTCTTCCGGGTAAGTCACGGGCGGTGTGGGTGCCTCAAATGATGGTTGAGTATTTTGTGGGCTTATGGTGTTTACCTCATCATTCCACGTGTCAAGATCACCTATATCCTCATCAATTGTTTTCTTAGGTAGTGATGATAACAAACCTAGCGCTTCATCCAACTTATGGTTTATTGCTTCGGCTCTATCCACAATTTCTTGGCAAACTAGGTCGCTTTTCCTATTGGCCTTACTAAGATGAGATCCTAAACATGGAGGTTGTTCATAAGAATCTATCCTAGGTGAAGGCTCATATGATTCATAGGTGTCTCTAAATGAGGTATTTTGAACTCCTTGGTGTTCTAGCCACTCAACCATATCTTGCAATCTTAGAAGTCTAAGTGAAAAGTCCATTTGAAGCAAATTACAAACAAAATCACAAAGAAAAGATAGACTACGAGAAAGCTACAAAATAAAAAGAAAAAATCTCACTTGATAGGAATCTTGTGAGTAGACCTAATAAAAATAAAATTTCAACCTAAGCAATAACTACTCCCCGGGCTGCGGCGCCAAAAACTTGATGCGTGGTTTTGCGACCTTACAACAGGTTTTACCTCTCGAGGGATCTCAAGAGGCTTGCAATCCCCACCAGGCAGTGTACCTGACCGATGTAGTATAGTGAAGTGGCAAGTACCGGGGGATTGATCGTTCTCTAGGGGAATAGTGTCGTTAGGATTGAAAAACTATTCTAATAGGTCTAAGGGTGAAGGAAGATTCTTTTTTGTATTTTTATATTTTATGAAAGCAAATAAAATCTCGGGTTTGAAGGAGTGGGCGGAATTAGTTGCTAGTCAACTAACCCAAATAACTACAATTGCAAATAAAATAAAATAACTGAAAATGAAAAGGTTGTGAAACTTATATGGAGAGAAATGTGTTTACTTAGATTTCCTTATCCCTAACTATCTTTTACCGGTTGATTAGTGTGTATTAATTGCGTGGATGACGGGTGTATTCCTTAATACCAATCGTGGGGTGGCGTACGTACTTCCCCAACTCTACAAGCTCCTACTTCACTCCTATGTCGAGCCGGCTAAGAAGCTCCTAACATGGGATCACTAGAATTCGCTCATGCATTAAATACAACCATATAAACCTAGTACGCATTGGTTCATGTTTCTTAAGACGTTCAAGCAAGTTACCGTATAGGAGGTTAGCCAGTTTTCTTAAGCCTAACATCGATAAACAATCATCCAATACAATTAATAACACACTAATAACCGATAATCAATAGTTAGGTTTCATTAGATCTAAGCAAACACAAGATAAATCTAGCCTAGCATGTTAATCAAAAGACAAGAACAAGATATAATCAAACAACACATAGACATATTGATTGATTAAGTGATTACTTATCTTCAATTAAACATGGGAGATCCAAGGGTATGAAAACCCTTAAAAATGGCAGAAATTCGTCTTAGGGTTTCTCCTCACAAAGTTGCACACTAATGACTAAAAATTGCAAAACTATATATAGAGTTTAAGGGCTGACGGCGTCACGTTATAGATCTTGACGCCGTCACCTCGCCGTGTCTAGGGTTCCCGGATGGTCTTCCTGACGCCGTCCCTCTTTAGTGCTCCAAAATCCGCTCTGGCCTATCAAGGGTTGACGCCGTCAGAAATAAGCTTGACGCCGTCTCTCTTTAAGTTAAACCGTGACGACCTTGATCACTTCAAAGGGTGACGCCGTCAGACTTCCTTTGTAAAACTCCCTGGCTTATCATGTTTATTTTTCATATCCACCTTTTTTGGCCAAGCCGTGACGCCGTCAAGAGCAATACTTGACGCCGTCAAGTGTACTTTTCCAGCAGCTTTGGAGACTTTGTCGTTTTCTTCACTTTTATGCTCCAAAAACGTCCAAAATGCTTCCTTTTCCAGATTTCTTCTCCAAAGTACCTAAAATGACAAAAGGAACGATTTAGGGCAATATTTGATCAAATAAATACGATTTAGGGCTTAAATGACCCCCTAAAAGCGGTACACTTTTCGCTTCATCATTGACTATGTACCATTGGATCCCCCGGGGACTATCAGTGACACTCTGCATAGGTTAGCTTCCAACAGAGCAATGGTACAGCAGTGCTTGAGGCAGATGCAGACAGATCTAGCAGACACCCGTTCTTACGCGATATCTATACGGAGAGAGGGACAGGACTTAGCTTGGGAGGCTCATCTTGCACAGCGTAGAGCCGACACGTTGGAGAACATCAGGGGAGATATACAGATGGAGCATCAGGCAGAGATACAGAGACTCAGAGACCAGATCTCAGAGCTCACGAGGCGTACGGATGGACCTAATCATTAGACATAGTTAGCATGTTGTATAGTTTGAGGCATTGTAGTCTGCCGCATGTGGCAATTAATAAAGACTCTTGTATCGTTTTGTTGTATAACTCAACTGATCAAGTTATTAATGTTATAATGTTGGTAGTAATGTACTATATATCTGTTGACTTATGTATTATGGTTATTCGTATGTATTGTAATTGTATCCAGACATGTCGTGATGTTGCTTGTTATTATTATGATTCTCTAATCGTGTAGATATTGTAAAAACTTAGACACATAAAGAATAGAAACTCAAAAATAAGATGGAGGAATGTAGAGAAAGTTGTTGAACTTCAGTTTTTATGATTAAATCGTTTGTTCCTTAACAATCCCATATCCATAAATTGATAAATTGCTTACGATGACTTCCAAAGGCATCGTAATTGTTGAAAATATTCAATTTAATCACAATTTCACACCATAATTACATTGTTCATGTACGCATTCTTCAAATACTCAGCTATTCTATCCAAATTCTAAATCTGTATTCTTGTGACATTAATAGAAAATGGAACATATCGAACACGAAACTACCAACCATACCGCAACAATAACGCCTGAGGAGGTTCAGAGGATGATTGATGCCGGTATCGCCACAGCACGCGAGGCCGATGCTACAACCCGCTCGAGCAATAACATAGGAGCAACGACTGAAAGTGAGGCATCTACACAGCGTAAATGCACTTACAAGGAATTCGTGAGTTGCCAGCCAACCATCTACAAAGGCATAGAAGGAGTGACAGAGTTAGCACAGTGGTTTGAATGCATTGAAACATTATTCATGAGAAGCAACTGCGCAAAAAACAACAAAGTCACTTTTGCTACTGGAACCTTAAGAGGAGATGCACTATCTTGGTGGAATGTTACTGTCAAAATAATGGGCACCGAAGCAGCATTTCAAATCTCCTGGACCGAACTGAAAAATAAGATGTTGAAAAAGTACTGTCCTCGGACAGAGGTCAGGAAGCTTGAGGATGAGTTTCACCAGTTAGTGGTGAGAAACAATGACGTCAGTACGTACAACCGAAGGTTTCAAGAGTTATCTCTTCTGTGCCCACACATGGTACCTGACTTGGAAAAGATGTTGGGAAAATATGTGGAAGGACTACCTTCAAGTATTGAGGGAGACGTCACCGCATCAAACCCAAAAACCCTCGAAGCCGCATTCGTGTTTGCTCAGCGAATGATGAATCGAGTGCTTAAACGAGGTTCTAACTCCACAGTCATTGGACAAAAGAGAAACTATGATAACCATGGCAGCAGCAACCGGAATAGCAACAGCTATTACAACCACAACAGGAGCTACCGCAGCAATGACCGAAACAACCGCAATAGAGACTACCAGCAAAGCCGTAACGACCGACATCAGCAACAAAACCGCCGTCAAGAAGCCGCCAGGGCTTATGTGGCTGCACCTACTAAAGGGAAAATGTATGTTGGGACAAAACCCCAGTGTAACAAGTGTAGGATGCATCATACCGGACCCTGTACCGCTATCTACGGTAACTGCCGAAGAGTAGGTCATGTGACCAAAGACTGCAGGGCCACAGGGGCAAATGCACACCCAGTAGCAGTGAAGTGCCACGGTTGTGGTGAAATGGGACATTACAAGAGTAACTGCCCAAAGAACACCAACAATGTTGCCCGCGGAAGAGCCTACATACTTGGAGATGGAAACGCGCCGCAAAATCCCAATGTCACTACGGGTACTTTCTTACTGAATCAACATAATGCTAAAATATTATTTGATTCTGGAGCCGATAGAAGCTTTGTATCTACTTCATTTGCTTTATTGCTTAATATTGCACCCGTAGAATTAGATACCTTGTACGAAGTCGAAATAGCCGACGGAAAATTGCTAAGCACCAACACCGTACTCGAAAACTGCACCTTAACACTCCAAGACAAACCTTTCCAAATTGATCTCATGCCCATCCAACTTGGAAGCTTTGACACAATTGTGGGCATGGATTGGCTATCCAAACATCGTGCCAGAATCATCTGCGACGAAAAAGTCATCCAAATTCCCTTCAACAATGAAACACTCACCGTTCGTTGTGACCATTATAAAACCCAACTCAATATCATCTCGTACATCAAGACGATAAAATACATAAACAAAGGATGTCACGCATTTTTTGTCCAAATAACGGAAGATAAATCGAAAGAAAAAGAGAAACGACTAGAAGAAGTACCAGTCGTAAATGAGTTTGCAGAAGTATTCCCTGAAGACTTGCCAGGTGTTCCACCAATCCGGCAAGTAGAGTTTCGAATCGAGTTAGTGCCTGGAACAACACCCGTTGCAAAAGCACCTTATCGATTAGCCCTTTCCGAAATGAAGGAATTATTTGAGCAGTTGAAAGAACTGTCAGATAAAGGATTCATCCAACCCAGGTCATCACCTTGGGGAGAACCAGTCCTGTTTGTCAAAAAGAAAGACGGAACATTCCGAATGTGCATCGATTATAGAGAGTTGAACAAACTCACGGTGAAAAATCGATACCCATTACCACGGATTGATGATCTGTTTGACCAACTGCAAGGATCAAGTGTTTATTCAAAGATCGACCTGAGATCGGGATACCATCAATTAAGAGTTAGAGAAGAAGACGTTCCCAAAACAGCCTTTCGGACACGATACAGACATTACGAATTCCGAGTAATGCCATTTGGTCTTACCAACGCACCGGCAGTGTTCATGGATCTAATGAACCGAGTATGCAAGCCATACTTGGACAAGTTCGTGATTGTGTTCATCGACGATATTCTAATCTACTCACGTAACGAAAAAGAGCATGCTGAGCACTTGAGAACCATTTTGGGGTTACTCAAGCAAGAAAAACTGTATGCGAAATTTTCTAAATGTGATTTTTGGATCTCCACCGTTCAATTCTTAGGTCACATCATCAACAGTCAAGGTATTCACGTTGACCCCGCCAAGATCGAAGCAGTTAAAGGTTGGGCTTCGCCCACCACTCCAACTGAAATTCGACAATTCTTAGGACTTGCTGGTTACTATCGAAGGTTTATAGAAGGTTTTTCCAAAATCGCAAAACCTTTGACAGAACTTACTCAGAAAAACAAGAAATACATCTGGGGAGAGAAACAAGAATCAGCATTTCAACTCCTCAAACAAAAACTCTGTGAAGCACCAATTTTAGCACTACCGGACAGGAGCGACGACTTTGTAGTATATTGTGACGCATCGCATCATGGTTTAGGTGCGGTACTAATGCAAAGAAACAAAGTCATAGCATACGCTTCTCGACAACTCAAGAAAAATGAGGAAAATTATACCACTCATGATCTGGAACTAGGAGCAGTAGTATTCGCTCTTAAAATGTGGAGACATTACTTATACGGTACAAAGTGCACGGTATTCACCGATCACAAAAGTCTTCAACACATACTAGATCAGAAGGAGCTGAACATGAGACAACGCCGATGGTTGGAACTACTCAACGACTACGATTGTGAAATTCGCTACCACCCCGGTAAAGCGAATGTCGTGGCCGACGCGTTGAGCAGAAAAGAAAGGATCAAACCCTTAGAGTCCGATCGTTAGGAATGACAATTTATTCACCACTCCCATCTCAAATTCTCATAGCCCAATCGGAAGCTTTTCAGGAAGAGAATCGATCTCACGATAAAATTAATGGCATGCCAGAAAGTGAGAACGGATTCATACGAAGAGCCGATGGAATGTTATGCTTCAAGAAAAGATGCTGGATTCCTCTCTACGGAGGTATTCGAGATCTTATCATGCATGAATCTCACAAGTCTAAATATTCCATCCATCCCGGATCCAACAAGATGTACCAAGATCTCAAGCAACTTTACTGGTGGCCAAACATGAAAGCCGACATTGCAACGTATGTTGGGAAGTGTTTGACTTGTTCAAGAGTCAAGGCTGAAAGCCAAAAGCCATCTGGACTACTTGTACAACCTGAAATACCAGTCTGGGAATGAGAAAGAATCACTATGGATTTTATTACCAAATTACCAGGAACGTCGACCGGATTAGACACCATCTGGGTTATCGTCGACCGCTTGACCAAATCAGCTCATTTTCTGCCTATCAAAGAAACTGACGAGTTGGACACACTCGCGCAGTTGTACTTCAAAGAAATCATAATCCGACATGGAGTCCCAATCTCTATCATTTCAGATAGGGACAGCCGATTCACTTCAGGATTTTGGCAATCCCTACAGAAAGCTCTCGGTACTCGATTGGACATGAGCACCGCCTATCATCCCCAGACTGATGGACAAAGTGAAAGGACAATCCAAACCTTGGAAGATATGCTTAGAGCATGTGTACTTGACTTCGGAAAAGGTTGGGACAAACATTTACCATTGGTTGAATTCTCTTACAACAATAGTTACCACGCTAGCTTAAAGGCCGCACCTTTTGAAGCACTTTACTGGAGAAAGTGTAGATCACCTGTCTGCTGGACGGAAGTTGGTGACATGCAACTTACCGGACCAGAACTAATCCGCGACACGACAGAGAAGATATTCAAAATCAAACATCGTATCCAAGCCGCTCGTGACAGACAGAAGAGTTATGCGGATGTGAGGAGGAAACCCATGGAATTTGAAGTTGGAGATAGAGTTATGTTAAAAGTTTCGCCCTGGAAAGGAATGATACGCTTCGGAAAGCGTGGAAAACTCAACCCAAGATACATTGGACCTTTTAAAATCCTTGAGAGGATTGGTCCAGTTGCTTATAGATTAGAACTTCCAGAAGAACTCAGTAGGGTACACCCTACATTCCACGTATCCCAACTTAAGAAATGCCTATCAGACGAGACTCTCGTCATTCCGCTGAAAGAGATTAAACTGGACGACAAACTTGTATTCACAGAGGAACCCGTGGAGATAATGGATAGAGAGGTGAAGCAACTTAAGCAAAACCGCATTCCTATTGTAAAAGTTAGATGGAACTCTAAGAGAGGACCAACGTACACATGGGAACGCGAGGACCAAATTCGTGAAAAATATCCACACTTATTCCCGTAAACCACTTTCGTTAGCCACTTCAGACTTGAATTCCGGGACGGAATTCAGAATGAGGGAGGGGTACTGTAGGATTCTACAAAAATCCATTGTAATAAATCTCAATGATTAGAGATAATCTTGTATTACAGTTTAATAAAGCCCATTTTTACGAAGAAATTTAAACTTTTCTTTTATACATTATTAATATCGCGATACATTTCATATATATATATATATATATAAAAAATATATATATATATATATATATATATATATATATATATATATATATATATATATATATATATATATATATATATATATATATAAAAAATATATATATATATATATATATATATATATATATATATATATATATATATATATATATATATATATATATATATATATATATATATATATTATATATATATATATATATATAGTATACCACGAACTCGAGATAACATTTCCATCGCGACACCACATTTTCACCATCAACGACAAATGACAATACTCACGATAAAACTTAACATTTCTATTATAATCATTTACACAAAATACACTTAACTAAAATTCACTACACCTAATCACTCTTAACTAAAAACCAATTTCACTAATCCTAAGCCCAACCAACCGGACCTCTTTTTGCAAACCATTACACGAGCCCAACAAAGCTAGCCCAAATCCATTTCCACCTTATTCTTTTCTTTTCTTTTGCTTCTAAACCCGATCACAACCCAAGCCAATAGAGGCCCTCGTATCTCAGAAAAACCGAACGTGAACCATATATATTTTTATACCTTCGAACTCACCACCCAACGAACTATTGTTGTGCACATTTTCAGCCGAGGACATCGCGTGCTAATATGATAACTAGGCTCATTTTATTTGTCCCACTTTCCACTAAACCGAGTAGAAATAAGGCCAAAACCTACCCGTTATGAATCCCGACTTTTGCTACGACCTCGAAACTCTTTCCTTAACAATATTATACGTGTGGGAATGGGACATGGGGCCAGGAGAAAACTTGTAGCTCGCTAGTTTAATTTTAGTGCCAATATTAATACAAACCGAATGTATAGGTACTCCGAAAGGTAAAATCCAAGGCACCTAACTTCAATTATCCATCCCACAATCTTCAAATGTCAGGAAATCTACTTAGGTGTCCCTCAAGCCACAGTGAAACCAATGATAGGGTCAAATAGTCAAGGAAACATGTGTAAAAATTTGTCTATAAGTTAGCCTATCCTATCTCATACTACCCCACTCACATTACACCATCTTCACCCCACAATTACCCTACCAAATCTAGCAAACTTCTGTCTCTCACTAGGAAGCAAGACGAGTAGAAGAGGATTACGTGTAAAAACGTATTCGAACTCAACAAGTTACTGCCGTGCTCCCCTTGTGTCTTCATTTGAACCTTACTGCCTCATCACCACCTTTTTCAAGGTGTAGTAAGTGTCCCTAAACTCTTTTATTTCCATATTTCACTTCGCATGCATCTCACGTATACACTACAACCATGCATATTTTCATTTGCACTCAAACGTATATCTTCTTTCACGTATTATTATTACACATGAAAAGTGCACAAACCCACAAAGGGTGACAAACCTCCACTGTGGAAGGTTTGGAAGTCCCAACTCACTCCACTTTCACATTAAGACTTGAGTTACTTGTTGCACTCGAACGTATATTTGTCCACAATAAGGTTACGTGCATCATATAGTGTAACCCACAACAATGTAACACGCCTCCACTGTGGAAGGCTTAACAGCCATCTCACACACTCCACACTCACGTTTAAATATCTCATCTCATGCATATTTATTCGTTATCTTGTACCACGATGTAGCATGGAAATTTATTAACATTATCACAATATAAATACCACCTCTTAAAAGTCAAATTCGAACTCAAATCTTAATATACATGTCAAGCTGGGTAAAAAGAGATAGAAAATATTATAGATTTTTCTAGTTAAAAACTGGTTCGAACTACTCACTTCATGCTCGATTTATTTCGGGATCTTACACGTAACGAATATATATTCTTGCATGTCTTGAATAACAACCTAACAATCTCCAACTTTCATAATTGGTGACTTTACCATAAGCTCTCAACAACTCTTAAAAAGCCATGGATCTTAAGCTACTCGACTGGTATATAATGACTTAGAAAATATATAACATTTTTCAGATCTAAACTATGCGACCAGGCCACAAACCATAAATATATTTTTGGATTTTTAAACATAACACTTAAGTATCTTTGCACAGATCAAAAGAATACTTAGCTAACTACATGTTTTGTGCTTTAACATCGATCTCATAAACACTTAAACACGCTCAAATAAAACCATTTCGTTGGTCACTCGCCATATACAACTAGAACTTGTGATGAAGCGAAAAGTGTACCGCTTTTAGGGGGTCATTTAAGCCCTAAATCGTATTTATTTGATCAAATATTGCCCTAAATCGTTCCTTTTGTCATTTTAGGTACTTTGGAGAAGAAATCTGGAAAAGGAAGCATTTTGGACTTTTTGGAGCATAAAAGTGAAGAAAACGACAAAGTCTCCAAAGCTGTTGGAAAAGTACACTTGACGGCGTCAAGTATTGCTCTTGACGGCGTCACGGCTTGGCAAAAAAGGTGGATATGAAAAATACACATGATAAGCCAGGGAGTTTTACAAAGGAAGTTTGACGGCGTCACCCTTTGAAGTGATCAAGGTCGTCACGGTTTAAGCTAAAGAGAGACGGCATCAAGCTTTATTCTGACGGCGTCAAGCCTGGATAAGCCAGGGAGGATTTTGGAGGACTAAAGAGGGACGGCGTCAGGAAGACCATCCGGGAACCCTAGACACGGCGAGGTGACGGCGTCAAGATCTACAACGTGATGCCGTCAGCCACTAAACTCTATATATAGTTTTGCAATTTTTAGTCATTAGTGTGCAACTTTGTGAGGAGAAACCCTAAGACGAATTTCTGCCATTTTTAAGGGTTTTCATACCCTTGGATCTCCCATGTTTAATTGAAGATAAGTTATCATTTAATCATTCAATATGTCTATGTGTTGTTTGATTATATCTTGTTCTTGTCTTTTAATTAACATGCTAGGCTAGATTTATCTTGTGTTTGCTTAGATCTAATGAAACCTAACTATTGATTATTAGTTGTTAGTGTGTTATTGATTGTATTGGATGATTGTTTATCGATGTTAGGCTTAAGAAAACTGGCTAACCTCCTATACGGTAACTTGCTTGAACGTCTTAAGAAACATGAACCAATGCGTACTAGGTTTATATGGTTGTATTTAATGCATGAGCGAATTCTAGTGATCCCATGTTAGGAGCTTCTTAGCCGGCTCGACATAGGAGTGAAGTAGGAGCTTGTAGAGTTGGGGAAGTACGTAGGCCACCCACGATTGGTATTAAGGAATACACCCGTCATCCACGCAATTAATACACACTAATCAACCGGTAAAAGATAGTTAGGGAGTAAGGAAATCTAAGTAAACACATTTCTCCCCATATAAGTTACACAACCTTTTCATTTTCAGTTATTTTATTTTATTTGCAATTGTAGTTATTTGGGTTAGTTGACTAGCAACTAATTCCGCCCACTCCTTCAAACCCGAGATTTTACTTGCTTTCATAAAATTATAAAAATACAAAAAGAATCTTCCCTCACCCTTAGACCTACTAGAGTAGTTTTTCAATCCTAACGACACTATTCCCCTAGAGAACGATCAATCCCCCGGTACTTGCCACTTCACTATACTACATCGGTCAGGTACACTGCCTGGTGGGGATTGCAAGCCTCTTGAGATCCCTCGAGAGGTAAAACCTGTTGTAAGGTCGCAAAACCACGCATCAAGTTTTTGGCGCCGCTGCCGGGGAATAGTTATTGTTTAGGTTGAATTTTTTTTATTTTATTAGGTCTACTCACTAGATTCCTTTCTAGTGAGATTTTTATTTTATTTTATTTTTCTAGGATTTCTTTAGTCTATCTTTTTTCTTCGTTTCTTTGTTCGTAACCATTACCATCCGACATCATGGAAGGTGGTAATATCCTCGATCCCAACAACCCACCACCACAAACAACACCCACCTCTTAGAGCCCGTACCTTAGGAGACTACTCTCTTCCTAGCCACCATGGCTATCGAAAACCATTGAGCTCACTCAAGGAGCCAATGTCACTCCCTTGCAATGCGACACCATCCGGTTGGTGCAAAGCGGATGCGCATTCCATGGACTTCGTTCCGAAGATCCTAATCAACATCTCAAGGACTTTCTTAAAATCGTTGATTCCATAGACCTTGATGTTGCCACTCGAGAGACGACCCGACTGCGTCTCTTTCAATTCTCTCTGCGGGACCAAGCTAGTCAATGGCTAGAGCGTCTACCCGCAGGATCCATCACCTCTTGGGATGATCTCACCACTCATTTCCTTGCTCAGTTTTTCCCACCAGGAAGAACTACCAAGCTAAGGAATGATATCTTGATGTTCCAACAACGTCAAGGCGAAACCCTCTACGAGGCATGGACTCGATTCAAGGACTTACTCCAAAAAGTCCCTCACCATGGCATAGAACTTTGGCTCCAAGTCCAAATCTTCTATGACCATATCAATCTCTCCACGAGGCAAACCATTGACCAATCGGCCGGGTGGTAAGCTACGTGATCTAAGTGTGGAACAATCATGGGCTCTCCTAGAAGATCTTGCTCTTAATGACAACGAAAGTTGGAGTGATCCCCGTGATTTGAATAAAATGGTCAAGGCAATATCTTTGCCTTCGAACAATTCAAGCACTTCCGACCGTAGGATCATAGAACTTGAAGACCAAGTCAAGTTTCTTATGAAATCCTACGAGGCTCCTAAACCTTCAAGCCAAGTGAACAAAATCACTTCTTCATGTGAATTATGTAGTGGTCCCCACGACACTCGTGATTGCATGGAACTCCCCGAACAAGCTTTTGCGGACTACGCATCCTCGCGTACCGACGGAGCGGGAGACAAGTGGTACACTTTCAAACCCGAGCCAAACCCCTACGGTGATTCATACAACCCCTCATGGAAAAATCACCCAAACCTTAGGTGGAAACAAAATCAAAACGCACAACAAACCAATCCGTCCAACCCACCTAATCGTTTTCAACCAAGCGGTTCATCCTCGAACCGTACTTTCAACAACAATCCTTCCAGCAATGGTAGTACCAATAACTTTGAAGGATTGATGTCCCAATTTATGGCATCTCAAGAAGCTCGTTTGGCCAAGTTTGAAGCCGATTTCAAACAAAAATAAAGCGAGATGACCAATAAGATTGACACTTTGTTGAAAGCCCTCAATGACCGAGAAATGGGAGCACTCCCTAGCAACACAGTCAAGAACCCGAAACTAAACGTCAACGCCATCTCGTCAGTTTCGTCTCCTAGTTCTTGTCCACAATATTATTCGGTCAATTCCATGAGCACGTGTTTCAAACAAACCCAAGTCGTTCAAAATGACCAAGAAGTTATGATATCCAAATTGGTCAACAACATAGTTGAAACACCTCCCACTCAAAACCTTGACAATGAATTCAAGGAGCTCCACCTTGAAAGTCCGGTTATTGATGTGTTGGATGAGAAGAAGCTCAAGTTAGGCGATAAAGGGACCGCCTTCGTTCAAAACAAGCTACCTAAGAAGTTAGATGATCCGGGCTTATTTGTTCTACCTTGCAAGATCGGTAATTCGGAGGCTTATGACACATTAGCCGATCTTGGATCAAGCCTTAACCTACTTCCGTTACCTCTCTACACCTCTCTAAAACTAGGAAAACTTGAAGAAACCGAGGTGATAATAGGCTTAGCGGATGGGAGTGTTGCTTACCCGATTGGAGTAGTCAAAGACGTGTTAGTACATATTGGAAAACTAACCATTTTAGCCGATTTCCACGTCCTTGATATGGTTATCGACCCTACATGCCCCTTGTTGATAGGTAGAGGATTTTTGGCGACCGCTAGTGCTATGATTGATTGTAAGGAATCTAAGATAGCGGTAGGAGAAGGTGATACTTGGTCAGTCTATGATGTGAAGAAACATGCCTATGATACTAGTGAGGAACCAACACCCCATTGGTTAGAATTAAATAGGAGACCATCTAGATATGGACCTTGGATCGATAGAGACTTCATAGGACCCCAACGCCCATTTTACCTAGAAGAGGACTTTGTGAACCGAACACATACGGTAGAGCAACTCTTGGCTAGGGACACCGAATTAGATCCATTTGAAGACCCTCTAGTTTTTAGGAAGATGATTGAGTTCCTAGGAGTTTTGCCAATTAACCTAGGGATGAATAAGTGGACTTGTGAGGACGATGATCATAAGTGGGATTGGGACAAACCACCCAAAGATGGAGATGGGCCATGGCATATTAAAATGACATTGTATGACCCGGATGGAGAGAAGTTTGAAAAGATATATTGTACTAAGCGGACCAATAGGAAACTTCAATCCAAGCTTAACCCTAAAGACGTCCTCGATGACGAACTCACTTACATAGGGTAGAAGGACTTTGAGTCTAGCTACAAGACTCGTTAATAAAGAAAAGCGCTTCTTGGGAGGCAACCCAAGCTTTATTTGCTTTGTGTGTTTATTTATTTGTTTGTTTGATTTTATTTGCTTCCGTATGTATGTTTAATTTTTATTATTATTGATTCATGTTCAAAACTAAATTGTGAAAATGCTTTATCTTGTTTTTAACTTCGTCTTAACTACATATAAAGGTATTTTGCAAAAAGTTAAGTGTAAGGGAAATCCAAATCGGTTTATTAGAACAAATGAACATGAATCATAACAATATTAAATTAACATACATATTAGTAATTGTTTGAGTCAAATGCTTGTATCGAGTCATAATGATGTTTTGCAGGAATTCCAGGAAGTAAGGTATAGGTTTTTCCAGAAATTTTCCGGAAACTTAACATGAGAATTCTGTCAGATCATTTCTGACGGCGTCAGGCATTACAACCTGACGGCGTCAGGTTTTAATTTTCTGAAATTTTTGAAAGTTTTGTTTTCATAAAAAGTTTTTATTAAATCTCTAACTTATAAACTCCAGGAATCTGCAAAATAATCATTCCACAAGCATTATATCCTTATATAGAATTTATCCCGCCGATGTTATGCAGGTTTTCGTGTTTGTTTTCTCAGGTTTAACAGGTTATTTTGGACAAGGAGATGTATGTGGAATCAAGCTTATGGCGATGCATTAGTCTTGGAGCTTCTACTTTCTCTTGGAAGAAGATCTAACCATGTTACCTCTTTGTCCACCAAACGAATCAGGGGAGTATTTGATTTCATTCTTTTACCTTATTTACTTTTACATCTTGTCATTTGAACATTGGGGACAATGTTCATCTTAAGTGTAAGGGGGGGTAAAGTACGATACTTTAGAGAATGCTATTACGCTTGATTTTTGTTTGTTTAATGGTAAATGTGTAATAAAACTGAGAGAAATACCTGTTAGGGCAATTTTAGTGCCAAATTTAAATTTTTTTACAACATATAGGAGTGAAACTTTGATCTTAATGAGCGTCTCATGGATAGGAGTTATATGACTAGCACAAAACCGTACCACTAAAAAATTTTCCACCCCCAAATATGTGAGGATCGCCCCTAGAATTGGTAGAAAAAGCATTTATGCTATGATGTGTGTACCGGTAGCACTTAGATTCTAGAACTTGCGTTAGGACCATTCCGAGGCCACAAGTGAGACTACATTCGTGTAGTTAGATTTACTACATGATAAGAGGCATTAGGATTAACCCATTGTTTTACACCTGTGTTTTTGTTATAATTATTTTGGCTACATTGGTCAAGTAATTCTCCCACACCCTTTGCGTTGTACTCATTTTTAGTACACGATACCCCTAGTACACCCCTCAGAGCCTATCTTTTCGTTTCGACCTTTAAGCATTTTACTTAAAGGAAGAATTTGTTACACCCCACTTAAATGTACACCCAAATCGCCTTAGCCTACCTTGTATGCACTCATTTTTAGTGCATTATTGTGACAACATTTGTTTAAACCCCAAGTTAATTATCTAATTGATTACATGGTTGCTAAGTCGAGTCATATCCTTGTACATATTGTTTTGGGACGATTGGGACTCATGGGTAAAGTACTAGTGTAATGGAGTAATGGGGAAGAACAACATTATTACCCCCATATGTGCTAAATATTTTAAAAGTACTCCAAGTGTTTCGATTATCTTAATTCGAGTCATTAGAATAGTTATTTGTAAAGTTATGTAAAAGTTCAAGTGTAAGGGGAATGCAACGCCCCTATGATGTATTATTTTGGATGGTAGGGCAAGAGTGTATGGAAAAAAAAATGAGAAAAAGAAAAGTAGAAAAAAACATACGGACTACCATCCCGTTTCATTTTATGTTTATTTTATGTTTTTGTTATTTTGTTTTTAGCTTAAGTCGAGTCTAGTCTTGGCTTAGCAACGCCATATTGTACATGTAATTAATCAAGATCTTTAACTCGCCACCAGTAAAATATCCCTTATCCAACAAATTCGTGTTTATCATATCCCTACACCTAACGTTATAACCCGTTTAAAAGCCCTCTTTGATAGTTTATCTTAGGTGCTTACGCCTAGTGGAGAAGGTTTTTGATCCTTTCCCAAGCCTATGGTAATCTATTTGCTATGACAGGTAGTGAGAGATATTATCCGTTTTCATTTATGAGATTTATTTTGATGACACCTGAGAGATGTGAGTATCTAAACACTACTTGTGAGGTGCTAGTTTGTAATCTCCGTGCTTATTATGATTAAAGTGGAACGACTATTTATTGTAATTACTTTTATATTAGCATTAAATGACCCCTAACTTGTATTTTGATTAGAATAAAAGCGCATTTGCTTGAGGACAAGCAAATCTCAAGTGTAAGGGTATTTAATGAAGCGAAAAATGTACCGCTTTTAGGGGGTCATTTAAGCCCTAAATCGTATTTATTTGATCAAATATTGCCCTAAATCGTTCCTTTTGTCATTTTAGGTACTTTGGAGAAGAAATCTGGAAAAGGAAGCATTTTGGACGTTTTTGGAGCATAAAAGTGAAGAAAACGACAAAGTCTCCAAAGCTGCTGGAAAAGTACACTTGACGGCGTCAAGTATTGCTCTTGACGGCGTCACGGCTTGGCAAAAAAGGTGGATATGAAAAATACACATGATAAGCCAGGGAGTTTTACAAAGGAAGTCTGACGGCGTCACCCTTTGAAGTGATCAAGGTCGTCACGGTTTAAGCTAAAGAGAGACGGCGTCAAGCTTTATTCTGACGGCGTCAAGCCTTGATAAGCCAAGGAGGATTTTGGAGGACTAAAGAGGGACGGCGTCAGGAAGACCATCCGGGAACCCTAGACACGGCGAGGTGACGGCGTCAAGATCTACAACGTGACGCCGTCAGCCACTAAACTCTATATATAGTTTTGCAATTTTTAGTCATTAGTTTGCAGCTTTGTGAGGAGAAACCCTAAGACGAATTTCTGCCATTTTTAAGGGTTTTCATACCCTTGGATCTCCCATGTTTAATTGAAGATAAGTTATCATTTAATCATTCAATATGTCTATGTGTTGTTTGATTATATCTTGTTCTTGTCTTTTAATTAAATGCTAGGCTAGATTTATCTTGTGTTTGCTTAGATCTAATGAAACCTAACTATTGATTATTAGTTGTTAGTGTGTTATTAATTGTATTGGATGATTGTTTATCGATGTTAGGCTTAAGAAAACTGGCTAACCTCCTATACGGTAACTTGCTTGAACGTCTTAAGAAACATGAACCAATGCGTACTAGGTTTATATGGTTGTATTTAATGCATGAGCGAATTCTAGTGATCCCATGTTAGGAGCTTCTTAGCCGGCTCGACATAGGAGTGAAGTAGGAGCTTGTAGAGTTGGAGAAGTACGTACGCCACCCCACGATTGGTATTAAGGAATACACCCGTCATCCACGCAATTAATACACACTAATCAACCGGTAAAAGATAGTTAGGGAGTAAGGAAATCTAAGTAAATACATTTCTCCCCATATAAGTTACACAACCTTTTCATTTTCAGTTATTTTATTTTATTTGCAATTGTAGTTATTTGGGTTACTTGACTAGCAACTAATTCCGCCCACTCCTTCAAACCCGAGATTTTACTTGCTTTCATAAAATTATAAAAATACAAAAAGAATCTTCCCTCACCCTTAGACCTACTAGAGTAGTTTTTCAATCCTAACGACACTATTCCCCTAGAGAACGATCAATCCCCCGGTACTTGCCACTTCACTATACTACATCGGTCAGGTACACTGCCTGGTGGGGATTGCAAGCCTCTTGATATCCCTCGAGAGGTAAAACCTGTTGTAAGGTCGCAAAACCACGCATCAACTTGATTTTTAGAAAAGTTATAAAAATTCGGTATTGGACTAAACAAAAGCCCATTAAGAGCTGGAGTGAGGAACACCCACTGGGCCCATGTGAAATATTTTTAGACTCACTAATTAAGCCCAAGTCCATGCCCAAAACAGTTTACATGCCCTCGCCTCTAAAATCCTAAATGGGCCTTAAACCATCTCGTTACACAGCCCATTAAGCTAAAAATAAGTCATTTTCTGGAAAGAGCACTTGAGTTAAGTTATAAATCACTTAAATAAGCACTAGTAAAAATCGCCACACTTTTTCCTTACCTTTTTGTCATTTTTGGAGTAAAAATGTAACGCGACTTAACCAAAAGGACTAAAACTGCCAAACTATGAAACATGCGGACTGAAGCTGTGAAAACAGTTTCTACAGGACTAAAATTGACCATTGAATTAACTCCAAGCCTCATATGGACATATGGACAAGTTTTGGACTATTTTTGGACTATGGACTTAACGAAGGACTAACGACGTAACGCGATCGCAGTTAGGGTGAAAAATGTAAAACCTGGAAATGAACAAGGAACTATTGTTTATAACTTGACATTCTTATTTCATTTTCTATCTATCTTTTTTTTTTCATTCTACTTTCACTTCATATGCATTTTACACACTTTATTTGCATATTAGTTCACTTTCGATATTTAGTAACATTAGAAACGTTTCGAGTCAACCTTGCATAGCATTATCTTATTTCTTCAGAGAAATAACATTACGGGAGCACTGACACAACAATCAGGATAATCATATATGTAGCATTATTCTGAACTATACGCATTTTGAATGTAGCACACTCACTTTCAACAATCAGATCGTTGCACATCATTAGTTATTCACCATTCACCATTCATTCACACACCCCACTAGAAATTAGTCAGATTCTCAGACATTTATATATTTACCAGGTTCTGTATCGGAGTTGTTATCATAATCACCCCAAAGTTTAAGTTCACATTCACCAGTAACGCTTGAGGTGAGTCATGGCCTCACTTTTTAAACTCTTTATACTTTTAAACTCCGTGAGGGGGATACATGCTATAAATAGATCACAAGTATTTTTCTGTATGCTACCTGACTTGATATATGCCTAAGTTACCTTATTGCCACAAGACCCTTTATCATGAGCCATTAATCACTGCGGTGAACGCGAATATAATGAATAGATCTATTAGAGGCTGACGACCTATGCCACTAATACTTTGACGAAATGCTTTTTGCTAGTCGTATTAGTCGCGATACATTATATTTGAGAAAAATAGGAATTGGCAAATCACCTATTACACGAGGACAAAACCTTCATCATTAATTTGATGAACACCTCCGTTTATGCGGTACTTTGTTAACGTTTGCGTGTCATGAGACTTAGGGCAATATATGAACTGTGATATCAACTTTTAAACTGATTGTATCTCAAATACAATCCTACTTGTGAATCGAACTGATATTTAAACTTCAAACTCCATGATTTCACTCAACATTATGTTGACTTTTAAGCATGTATCTCAGGAAACTAGTGGAGCAAATCAAGGCATGGAGCAGGCGAAACCTATCTTAAATAATGGTGTAAAATAAAGTTTTAATTCAGTTAAAATGATGTTTCTTTGGAGAAACTGTTTGCACTCTGATGTAACGCTTTGTAACTGAATTTATATTATGGACCTATAATAATTAAAAATGCCTTTACAGGCTATTTTTCTATGATTTTGTTTTCGATCCTCACAGTAATACCCCAATTAGACTTCCGCTGTTATTTTAAAATTTTTGGGGTGTTACAAATTAAGACCCTAACTATAGCTAATTTTGCAACTAGTGAAAAAGTATGCTTATAATCCATGCCCTCCTGTTGATTAAAGCCTCTTACAACCAACCTTGCCTTCTTTCTTTCAATTGACCCATTAGAATTATACTTAGTCTTAAATACCCATTTTGAAGTAATTGGTTTATGACCATAAGGTAAAGATGTTACAGTCTATGTGTTGTTTGTTTCCAAGGCTGTTAATTCATTATCCATTGCCTTAACCCAACCAGCATCTGTTTTTGCTTGATTAAAACTGGTTAGATCACTAACCACCAATGCATTTGCCAGAAAAGCAATGTGACTTTGAGGAATACCTTTGAAATCAGTATGACTAAACAAAGGGTATTTGACAGTAGACACTGCATTGGCTCTATGTGGTGTAACAAAGTCTTTAAGCCAACTTGGTTTAGCAGACTGTCTGGTTGATCTCCTGGTATGTGTGGGCCCATTATCCTTATGAAAATTTGCTGAGGGTATTTAGGTAGGTTCATTTTGATCTGGTGGATTATGTGTTGTGGGTTCAGGTGTATTTAAAATTGATGGATTATGCATTGTGGGATCAAGTGTATTTGGTTCTGGTGGTATAGGGGTGTTTGGCAAAGGAGATATCTCCTCATCAAAAGGTAAGTCAGTAAATGTGGGCATGCTAGGAGTACTAGTGGAGTGTGTAGAAACAACTTCCTTAAAAGGGAAAACTTTTTCATCAAACATAACATCTCTACTCAAAAATACTTCCTTAGTCACCATATTGTACAACTTATACCCCTTTTGATTATGTAGATAACCTATCATAACACATTTGATCCCTCTATTATCAAACTTATCTTTATGAGGTTTTGTGACTACTGCATAACCCAAACATCAAATGACTCTCAAATGATCATAAAATAGAGTTTTGTTGTGCAGTACTTCATAAGGAGATTTCCAATTCAGCCTTTTCATAGGCATCTTATTAATGAGATATGTGGCTGCTAGAACACAATCACCCCAAAACTGAATAGGTAGATTAGCATGAAGCCTAATTGTCCTTGTAGTGTCTAACAAATGTCTGTGTTTTCTTTCTACAACTCCATTTTGATGTGGAGTGTAGGCTATAGACTTCTGATGTAAGATCCCTTTGAGCTGAAACAATGCACTACATTCACTATTGACTATCTCAGTCCCATTGTCAGACCTAATAAACTTTGGTTTAGCTTGAAAGTGAGTTTCTATATAAGCCAAAAATGAAGTGATTAGTGCAGGGATTTGACTCTTGGTATGAACCAAATATGTCCATGTAGCCCTTGTGTGGTCATCCACAATAGTGGAGAAGTAATGAGCTCCACTTAAAGCTGGTTTCTTATAGGGACCCTATAAATCCATATGTAGGGATGGCAAAAAAACCCGAACCGGACGGGGAAACCCGAAACCCGAACTAATTAGGGCGGGGTGGGGCATGCTAATCAGGTTACAGGGCGGGTTTGGGGATTAAACGGGGATTTTAATCGGGTTTGGGGCGGGGAGCGGGGAATCCTCGCCCCACCCCACCCCGCCCGATTAATATATACACATATACCAATATACCTATACCTATACCTATATAGTATTTTGTTAGTATTTACATAATAAAAAAATATTATTGTAATATTGTTAGTTTTTTTTTATATTTATAATAATGCAAAATTATGATTATAGAAACTCGTTTAGTGTCATATTTTTGGCGGTATAATTTATCATTATTTATGTATAATACTACCTTTGAAAACTTAATAAGACTTGTTTGTAATTGATTATTAATAGGTTCGTTATTGCTAACAGTCTAAAAATAACAATAAATGTGAAATGGTGCGGCTTTGGTCGAGAATTGCACCCAAAAAGGACAACCTCGATAAAATCCTCGATTAATATGGGGCGGGTTTGGGAGACCATCACGCCCCAACGGGGCACCCCAATTAGATCCCCGATGGGGATCAGGGCGGGTTTGGGGAGAACTTTGGTAATCGGGTTTGGGGATGGGGATGGCTGCCCCGCCTCATTGCCATCCCTATCCATATGTATCAATTCAAAGGCTATTGCAGATATAAAATGACTCAACTGGAAAGGCAACCTATGACTTTTAGACAACATACAACATTCACATGAAAATTTTGTCAAATCCATTGATTCACAGACAGGAATATGAAGCAATTTTGATACAGAACTATGACCAATCCTAGCATGAAATGTATATACATCAACAAATTGTTTGTACACAGAATTGCTAAAGGCAGTTTTATTGAAACAAACAGTAGGAAAAGACTTTTTATGAGAGTTTGTGAATTCAGAAACACTATATGCAGCTATGTCAGTAGTTGGTTTGCAGATATATAAGCATCTTGAACCTTTACCAATAGCTACAATCTCTTTAGTTGTAGGGTCCTGAAACATGAAATCATTGGGATAAAAGTGAGTAGTGAGGTTGAATGTTTGAATCAATTTTCCAACTGAGAGTAAATTTACTTGGAATTTAGGGACATAAAAGACATCTGTGAGAATCAAATTAGGTGTCAATTGCACTTTACCAACTATGGTTTCTGTTTTAAAGGTACCATCTGGTAAGTCAACAATTGTTGGTTTTGTAAGGGTTCTGGTTGAAATAAACAGACTTTTGTTTGGTGTCATAAGATCAGATGCTCGTGTGTCATTTATCCAATCTAGCTTAATGTCCATATGAATATGACAAAACAAGGCAAAAGATGCAGTGAAAAGGCACATTATACCTGCATGATAAGTACTAGCATAGTTCCTCTCTTCCATAACATTTTTCCCTTTGATCATTTTTATCATTTCTTGACACACAGCAGCAACTAATTTCTGATCCACACCACCATTTTGTCCAAGTCCAACCTCATTTTCACTACCCATATCAAAAGAAGACGCCCCATGAAAATGCTCATCAAAATCAAAATTGACATGGGCTGCAAGTTTACTAGACTTCTTTGCCTTTTTCCCTTTATACCAATCTGGATAACCAATCTTTTCAAAATATTGTTCCATAGTATGACCCTTTTGATTACAATGAGTACACAACCTTTTCACTTCATTCCTCAAATCACTTCTGTTGTTCTTAACATCCCTTTTCTAAAATTTCCCACTTTGAGTTCATCATTATTCATGTTAGCAAAGAAAGCAATTGGTTCAAACATATGATTAGTAACTTGTTTCTGTTTTTCAATCTGCCGAACAATGTAATAATCCTTATTCACACTAGGTAATGGATCCATAGCCAAGATTTGACTTCTCACAGACTCATATCCATCACTCAATTTCATCAAGAACTGAATAAGCTTTGAATTGCTATCTCTTTCAACAAATTTTTCAATAACAACACAAGTACATTCCCTCATCTTTCCACAGTTACAAGTAGGTATGCCATTAAGATTTTTCAATTCATCGAAACACATCTTAAGTTTGTTAAAGTATGAAGAAATTATGAGATTACCTTAAGTTATCTGACTTAATTCCCTCACTAATTGATAGATCGGTGGACCATTACTTTGACCATATCTCTCTGCAATTTCTTTCCATAATTCACAAGCAGATTGTGCATAAAGGAATGCATCTGACAACTTAGTAACCATGGAATTGAGAATCCAACATGTAACCATGTAATCACATCTTATCCACCTCTGTACCTCCACATCATCTGCACTAGGCTTACTGCAAGAACCATCAATGAATCCCAACTTTAAATTTGCACCCAAAGCCATTTTAACATTTCTACTCCAACCATGAAAATTAGAACAATTGAATTGTGTATTTGTTAACGCCATGCTTGGATGATCAGAACTAGCAATGTAAAGAGGATCATTGACCCTGTTAGCAACATTTTGGGCCTGTGTAACTGGTGGTTGAGGTGGAATCGCCATCGATGATGTCAGCAATCAAGAAAACTCAAAATGGATTTTTAACTGAATTAAATGTGTAACAAACTCAATTGACCATTAAAATCAATCAAGAACACGATTCAGTACAAAAAGAATCAAGATCATTAAGATCGATTCACAATTATCAAGTTTTGAAGTGAAATTTGGGGATTTTTGTTAGAATTTAGGGTTTTATGTGTTAGATAATAAAGGCCCACAAGCCCGTTGGATTTGACCCATTTAGTTTCTAGGTTTTGTTTAGGTTTAGTCTCTATTTAATATTTTGTAATCTCTGTAATTCATTGAATTTGATAATACGCTTTTCAGTATTCCTTTGATTTCTACATGGTATCAAGAGCTAGGTCAAAGATAAAAAAAATAGTTTGAATGTTCGTTTTGTGGCGGATCGTTTGCTATGTAAATTTGTAACTGTTCGGTTGTTTAAACTTATCAATGGAAAAAAAAGTGATTTCTTGTTTTGATTGGATCATGTGGTCAAAGATAATGCATGGTTGATCTAGATTGGTAGATTAAAGTTAGTAGGATTGTGGTAATAAATTTGACTTTGGTGATCTGTTTGAACTTTTATCTAATTTGGAGTGGTAACTTTGATTGGGAATTTGATCATAATATCGTTTAGTTTTAATGTCAACGAGTTGGGCGACGGTCGGCCGCGTTGCGGCCTCGCGGGTTTTTTGCTATTTTTTGAATGTATATATGTTTCTGAATATATAACTATTATCTCCTTCTTACTTTCAACAGTTTGGATTCAAACAGTTTATACAACAAACATGATCAATGTTGTGCCAAACATCTTCTGCAATTTTCAGAAGCTCTGTAATAAGCTTACTGATATATACTTTTAGAGAACAGGAGATCATTCACAATTTTTATTACTATTCTTAAGTGATGCAAATTTACCAATCTAAAAACCAATAGGAGACCTTTCATCTACCTACGTTATCCAATTGATGTTGATGACAACATTTTGAGACAGAACAACCAATAAATAAGGCCCTCTACTTTCTAAAATAAAAAACAAAGAGGATCTAATTAGTCTATGCATGGTTAGAGTATAACAGAAATGTACCTAGAAAGAGCATGAGGATCGTTATGGAAAGGGGCAGATGGGAGGTGGATGTTGTCAAATATGATTTCAGGTTCATGAATTTTTGCTTTGTTTGTATATTCCGCCTTTGCTGGCTTGCTGTGTGCAGAAGTGGCTGCACCATGTGAAGGTCTTCTTTCCGGCAACGCAAGACTACTGCTGGTTCTCCAAGTCTGTGTAAACTTTGAAACAGACACTTAGTTAGCTAAAAAAGTTTTGTAGCAGAGCATGGTTTTCTATAGCTTTTATTTTTATAAGAACTTGATAATAAATTCATGTGGGGATGAGGCATGAATCCATAAAGCTTTCAATCGTTTTCCTTAAATGTATGGTATTAAGCAGTTTATATAATTATAATCATCATGACATGGGCCAAGATTGTATCACTTGTCTAACTTCCATTTTCCCTGACAGATCACACGTACTGACACATCACACGTACTGAACACTACTTGAAGGATATAATCATGTGAAGCTCGATGGCCGTTCACCTAGTTACTTTCTCATTTCATGACTGCTAATAATGATGACGATAGTTCGATATATAGACGGATACAACGACTCTTTTCGATTAAACATATATTAAGTATGTAATCAACAAAAAATTGCAACCAAGTATTCTAACCACCGAAATACAATTCCTATGTGCCCATCGTAAAAGGGGTGTATCGTTAGCCTATTTAGTCGCCTTATAAATTAAGATAAACTAAACACCTCTAATCAAATATACCCATTTTGTTTAATTAAAGCTAAATACATTAAAAAAATAAATTTATTACGCAAAATAAATAATAAATCTAAAAATGAAGTTATTAAAATAGAAGGTTCATACACTGGTGTACATGTAATCACTCATAATGATAAATTCTGAAAATCCTGTGAAAGCATAAAACAAATTGGGGTAAGTGATTGTGCTTTTTCAGCTGAAATGAGGATAAGTAAAAGTCGTAAGCTAAGAAGGTATCGTACGTATGCATTGCAACTTGCAGAGATGATGTTATATCTGTTTTTCATTGTTGGTTCCAACATCGGCCATAAAGGATCTGTATTAGCAAAACAAATAGCATCTATCAGACAATCCAATTGCAAGTATGACAGTATAAAAAGGTACGAAGCACCATACCAGTACATAAGGTTCATGTAAAGCTTTGTCTAGTTTCTGCACAAAGACAATGAATTCAGGTAAGTGTGAACATATAATGAATCTGTAACATAAATATATAAAGATAGATGCTTATACATAATATATAGCGAAGATGCTTACATGAGAATCTTTAAAGGAAGGCCTGATGAGCAATCCGTAAAGAATTTTGCAGCGTCTGCGAAAACCACAGCATTGGCAAACACCCGCCATGGCTGCAATCACACTCTTAGTGTGATTGCCCAGCGAAGATATGTGGCTGCAAACATAGTCGCAAAAACCGAATAGCAGCCATGGGCTATGCAATATATAACAGTTAGTCAAATTTAGGACCGCGAGTACTCCAGCTCAAGTTCCTTAACTGTTGGGTTAAAGCGTCTCTTCTTTTTCTAAACACGCAAATGCTCCCTTTTGGTATCTTTATTGCTACTACAGCCTAATCTAGTAGACGCCTACAGGAAAAAGAAACGAATAAGTCAAAGCGGGTTTGAGTGGAAGGCGAAAAAATAAGATCATAAACCCGGGAATAAGCTAAAACAAACACCACTCCTAAAAATCAATAAGCTAGCTGAATCATAGAAGCATAAAAATAAATAACATGAAATTCAAATAAGCTACTAATATCAGAAATAAAGTAAAACTAATCGCAACTGCGAAAAAGGTCTTGTTGCCAATTTCAGATAACACAGTCATCGCAAGAGACTTGCTGAACCCCTAATTATTATATTAAATGAGTTATAATAACATTGCATGAATAAACAACACCGAAAATCTGGAACAAAATTGTTGTACAACAATACCTTTAATTATGCAACTTTACTTTGTTTAACACTACCCAAATTGTTGTACAACCACCAAACTAATCAAACCCAAACAAAATCGAAGAAAAAGATAAACTAAGAAATCAAAATATGGAAAAGATACATGTGAAAGTTATGAGGGAAATGGATGAAATTACCGTAAGATGAAGAAATATCAGGAGCCTTGCTCAGCTGAATGCGTCGTCCCGATCAAATGAAAAGAACTCCCATCTAAAGTAGTAACCTGAGACAGTATTCAAGATTCATAAAAACAATAAGAGTTTCATAAATATGTACTCACGTGACAGCTAATTTATATTTGAATTTGAACATACATGGTGCTAATCTCTAACAGGTCAAAAGTCAGCAACATGTATTCAAATTGTAAGCCGCCACCGACTTTTCTAACCATACATGAAATTTGTGAATTTGTAAAGCACCACGTGATTAGTTTAGCCTATTGCCTGGGCTATGGGGGCTGTTTGGATTAGCTTAAATAAGTTCATAAGCCATGAAATAAGATACATGTTTTCGGTTTAATGTGTTACAACATGAAAATAATACCAGAAATGATTATAATTTTTAACCCGAAAATCAGTATTGGCGTTTGGTCTAGGTTATTTACAATATCTTATACACTTTATGTAAGGTCACCTGTATAAGCTTTTCAAGTTGTGGGTTTATGAGCTTCTCAACTTGTGCTTATGGCATATTTAAGTCCATAAGCTCTGTGACAGGCAGCAACCCATCTGTTTTGGCCATTTCATACATGGCAATAGACATCAATACCTTTGCATCAGGAGTCATTTGTGAAAGTGTGTCATAAGGAACAACATCAACTTTGATCAGCTCACCATGTTCCCGCAGCCCAGTTTCTTTTCCCTGCAGCTGTTTGATACCATCAGAAACATATGATCAAACACATATTACACAGTATTCACGTGCTTACACAATATGTGTAATGATGCACATACCAGTGAGGGGATATATTTTAAAATATTTTCAATAACTGAAAGTTAATTTGTGGTTCAAAACCCATACTAAGAATTTATGGTTAAGTTAAACGTAAGATACTTACCTAAAGCAATGGCTTCAGAACTCTTCAGAATCCGTACATATTTCTTCACTCCAAATTTGTTGAAAACCTGAAACAATAGTATTACTCGTAGTCTGGAAATAAATACTACAACCTAAGTCAATTATTAAGAATGTGTATGCTGCACGCACGTGGGACCAAAATGGAAGGCTGTTGGAGTACAAAAGTAACACAATATTGGCGGCCTTGCTTTTGTATCTATGGTAGATGGCTTTTAAAAAAACTGGAATCCCAACCCATATAAATTCAAGCTTATGTGTATGCATTTTCTATACTGTGTGTGCATAGAAAATTAGGCATTGTTACTATTGGTTCATCTTCGATAACAAATTCACTACAATTCAAATGAATAAAAAGAAAGACTGCAACTGTAAAGGTGGCTATGCGAATGGATTTTGGGTTATGTTTCGTCTTTTACAGTTCAAACGCGTAAAACTAAAGCATAAGTGACAAAAGTTGTCACAAAAAAGATCGATTACAATAATAATGAAATAGTTGCTGCATTCATATTTAACATGTAATTTTTACATGTGTTGATGTGATTTTTTTTTAAAACTCTTATTCCAACTGCCATCTTTGCAGTGCTTTCATATGTGATAGAGCAATGCAAAAGAGGATTTATTTTTATCAAATCTTGGCACTATATATATGACTTGAACAATACCAGTGGCATGGTGCTTTGTCAGGTTTGTTACAATTTCCACTATCTACGAATAAAAGTTTGATATTAGCTAGACCACTGACTATTCTAACCATACATGAAATTTATGAATTTTTAAAGCACGAAGTGTTTAGTTTAACCTATTGCCTGGGCTATGGGTTACAACATGAAAATAATACCAGAAATGATTATAATTTTTAACCTGAAAATAAGTATTACCGTTTGGTCTACGTTATTTACAATACCTTGTCATAAGGAACAACATGAAATTTGATGAGCTCGGCACGTTCCTGCAGTCCAGTTTCTTTTGGCTGCAGCTGTTTGATGACATCTGCATTTACACTTCCTCTGTAGAGAAGTAAGCTCAGTTCCTCATCATATCCGGCCTACCATCAGAAACATATAATCAGACACATATTACACAGTATTCATGTGAGTCCACCAACAACGCAGACGGCGGTAACATACATTTTCTTTTGGTGCCATTTTTTTTTCTTATCTTTTATTTACGCAACATTTAAGCGTTTTCTCGGATATTTTTGAACTAACTTAAGACATCAGAAATTAATGGAAACCTACAAAATCACATACCATAGGCAACTGCTTATTCCAAATAAAATTTCCGTTTATTAAACCCAAGAAGTAAGCCAATCTAAACACTGCTAACATCATTTTTTTTTATCATTTTACAGTAAAAAAACAACTTAAAAAAATCCTTTTTATAACATATACTTAATATATCAAATTTACAGCATATAAAAAACAAAAAAATCCGAAAACCACTGGAAATTTAACATAAAAAGTTACCTGGAAAAATTTTAAAAATTGTAAGTAATAATCCATCGCAGCAACTCAAACCTTGAGCCAGACAACTCCTGTACAAAGAAAACCCCAAAAAAAATGAAACCCTAAATTGAATCTTGTAGCAAAAAATTAAAGATGATAGCAATCATATAATAGGAAACGTAAAGTTTATAAAAAGTCCAACAATTTGTAAAGAAACCCTAAATTAGCAAAACCCCCAATCTTACTTAAATCCGCAATCCGCCATGACCACCACAGGATAATCGATCTTGAAGCTCATAATTCTTCCCCATCTTCTTCATGACCTCACCGCCAACAATAGCAGCCACAGGTTTGATAACAAAGGGTTTGATGCGAGAGGGTTCATGAATTTTCTAGGTTAATCCGTTGTTCTATGTGTTTATAGTGCGGTGTTGTTATAACGTCAAAAATGGCATTGGATTGGGTCTTAGCTAGCAGGCCAAAAAAAAACGCGGGGAGCCCAAGCTGTGATACTATTCATAGAGCGACGTCGTTTTAAATGGCATATAATATATATAGTAACGAGTCGGGCGCCGGTCCGCCGCGTTGCGGCCTCGCGGGTTTTTTGCTATTTAAGATTCGTCCACTATGGAAGCGTCATGCGTTCTTATGTTTGTTGAAAAGGGTAGCTGAATCTACTGTGATCTTTTTTCCCATGCTCCAGTTACTAATTTACCAACATGCCTTTAAGCCAATTAGCCTAGCAGTATCAATTTAAAGATTGTAAGATCAGTTCTAACATGGACAAAAGGTGTATCAAGTAAGTATGTTTTCTGGTTTTTTTTTTTTAAAGAGCGGATTCAAGATTTTGATTCTCATGATTATTCAACTGACATAAGAACGCATGATGCTTTAAGTTAATGCAAACTTACCTTGTTCAACATCCTATGTAGCTCATCTCTTGCCTCAACAACTATATCCCTGCCGTTGCTGTCAACCACATAGATAAGACCTTGCGTGTTCTGGAAGTAGTGCCTCCATAGTGGACGAATCTGCACATGCAACACTTTAATATAAGATTGTAGAGTCTACCTGAGTTCAGTGCTACTGATATTGGTCTCTCTGTGTATGTATTTTAATATACAAAAAATGTGAAATGTATAATTAGAGACCAATTAAGAGTAACAAAATTAAACTCCTAGTCCTACCTTGTCTTGACCCCCGACATTGCAGATAGTGAAGCTGATGTTTTTGTACTCGACAGTCTCCACATTAAACCCTGCAAAGAATCACATATATAACCGGTGAGAAATTGAGCTAAAGCCTGAAGGTGACGCATCTCATGATGAATGAAAATGCATTCTATATCTGATTAAACTTGTTGATAGCAACGGAGATTACATGTTACAACGACAATTATTTTTGTTCTTTTATGATCCATTCTTGTGCCACCTGTATCCTTTAAATGGTTCTGTTATTCAGAGCCACATACCAATTTTTTACAATGTTGCAAGGAGATGACAAATTGTGATATCAGCGTATTGGTGTTTCAATGAGACCTTGTACTTTTTGAGATGCGTCACCTTCAGGAATGCGTTGAATACACTGGAAAAAGAATGTTGTCATCATGATAGACGGGTTTGTTTTTTCATTCTTGTATTACCTGGAATATAGCAGAATGTTGTGAGTCGGCTGGAAAAGTAACGTTTTTCCCTGCTTCAATCGCAACAACTGTAGGCTATATTATAATAATTATATCACCATCTCAAAATATACAAAATACGCAATGATCAATTGGTTAGCAGTAGAAAGAATATATATAAGTAGGTACCTTTAAACCTGCACAACCAAGTATGTCCGTGACTACTGTGACACACTCCGAATGTCGGGCAACCTAAAATAGTAGATAGAGTTTATGAACACTGTAGCAATTAGATTATATCCAAAAAGTGGAAAAAATAAAAAAGGTGGTGTTTCGAGGATACTTACCTCAATAACCCGTTGCTCCCCGGATATAATCAGGCATATAATAAAAAAAATGTGACTGTAAAATGAATTTTCTGTTTCTATACGGTGCAACACGCAAGTTGTTTCTATCCAACTTGTGCAACATGCAAGTAGTATGGGCCTCAAATTGCCGAAATTGGACATGTCTATGCCACAATTAATGTTTGGAAACCCAGTGAATCACCAATTTCTATCACATTCTTCATAGTCTCCAAAAAAATAGAATAAAAAACGCACCTCCAATTTCTTATCAGTTGCTAGTTGTTTCCTACTTGTATCGATCCATAGCGTCCTAGGGAACGGCTGCAAGACAGAAAACAAAACAATATAATTACACATATATGTCAGTGCGTATTTTCTTTTTTCTATGCTAAAAATTTGTATATGAAATCATGGTAAAGACACGCACCTTTCCACCATCCTTACGCATAGTCGTTGCTTGAAATCGTCTTGTTGCATCATACCACTGTCATTCTATCCCTGGTCACGACCAATAATCCCCAATAATCCCAAGTGCGATCTGCTGCAAATTTTATTTCATGAGAAATTAGTTATTTGAACTACTTATTTCCATGTAAGTCAAATGGTCATATCTACGTTTTTTTTTTCTACATAACAGGTTTAGTCAAAATATGTTTTTACCTTCATGATACGCAGCCACATCCTTAGAAAGTGCACGGAACTTCTCTTGACATACCTGCAATGAATTAAAACAACACATACATCTGTCGTTATTGTCAGTCAGTTCAAATCTCATATGATGCATATGTACGATTATTTACAGTTAATGCAGTGGTGCCATACATTATAGGCCGATTCAGAAACGCAAAGCTTTGTAGACCTTTTAATAAGTCTGGCAGTCATGTTTTTCAAATCCATGGCCACTTGCGACAAATATCTACACCTGCAATTTCATCATATTATCAAGAATCCAATTGTAATTGCATAATAAAAATCTAACATGCTTCTATTATTTTTTTCATCCCATACCACATAATTTACCTTTTGGTCTATCTAATATGTGTTAAGTTCTTAACCGAATTTTTTTTTATCCGTTACCGAATCAATCTGAAGGCAGGTGCACATGTTCATACGATTTTGCCAATGACGTGTTGCAGGCCTTCGAAAACAAACAAAAAAAAGTAATCAATATTATAGAAATAGGCCTACCCTCATTTTTTAGACAATGAAAGGAAGGCCTCATTAACTAAAAGGTAGGTCAAAATTAGAGATACCTCGCGTGCTGCAGTTACTGGTTCAGCCACATCTTGTGAAACGCTTGCCTTGCCCCTCTGACAGCTGTGATTATCCACTTACGGTAGACCTTTACGTGTATGGCTTTGCCAATGTCTGATGGTCTGATATTTCCAACACTGACGCTTTCAAGTTCCGTCATTGGTCTTTTCCCCACAGATTTTGCAACAGCAGCCAATGCAGCACTATTTGACATTTTCCTATAGGACAACCGATAGATCATATCAGTTACATATCAGTTAGTATACATATACAGATCAATTTCAAAATATATGTTTATAGGTATGCAGACTATGTACCTCGTGAACTCTATGCGACTAACTAACGGAATACTATTGTTTTATACTGGTAGGCATTCTAGCATACGTTTACCTTAACGCGGGAAATATATTCAGCGCTCCGTGTAGGGCTGGTCGTCTAAGTTGCGCGTCTCCTTTTGACTAACTTGAAGTATATAAACATAAAAAGTAAAAACCCATATTATTGTGTTGCCACTATAAGATTCAAAAAAAGCTAAAAAAATTAATTCGCAACAATCAACTCAACATTACAGTCGATCCGACACCGAATTCTCCCAAATTTAAACAATTCACCTCTTTTCAACACCGAATTTACGACAAACCCAAAAACTTTAACAGTATCATAATCTACACATATTTAAAAAAATTAACAAAACAAAACCAAAATAAACAACTTATAAAACATAAGCAGGAGTTTGTATACGGTGTTTGTTTCGGCTTATCCGATGGTATAATCAAGCTATCAAGTTAATGAAATCAGAAATTTAATTAACTAAATCACAAAAAAAATTAATTAATTAAATCAGAAAAGATACCTGTGGACTGTGGTGGTGTCGCCGGAGGAGGAGTCACCAGTGTCGGATTGGATCCCTCTTCTTCAAGAGGTAAGAGTTATGGGGTTCTGAAGCTGTAGAAAAAATATACCCGTGATCAGACACAACTCTAATCATGACCAAACTAACACGAAACCCTTCTTATCAACCACATATAACAAATATAACAAAAACCCCAAATCTAAAAAAAAAAAAAAAACGTAATTTGACCTTGTTTATGTTTCTGCGATTTGTATCTGTGTTTTTTGTGGATAAATGGAAGAAGATTAAGGAGAATAACTTACCTGTAACTGAAGAAGGCCATGATGTGGATAATGGCTGCCTTTGCCTGGAATTTTGTTTGTGGAAGATTCACGAACCTGGAAGATATAGCAGCTGTATTACCTTTCATGGGCTATACGATCATAATTTGGGGCATATCCGGATGAAGTGGACTGGAGAAGACGGTTACTGTAGCAGAAGCCTAAAAAAAAAGCGGGGAGTTACTGTAGAATCTGCGACGTCGTTTTACATCATAAATAATATATATAGTTTTAATGTCAATGTGGTGGCAATTTATTTTGTTGATTGTTGACTTTAAATTATTATAGTTTTGGAGTTTTTTGATTTGGCACGAATGTTAGTGCTTTGTTTAATTATTTGTTACAGTTTGGTTTGGTTTGGAAATTGCAGCTTCACATCTGTTATTTGGTTCAACTTATGGATTGGCTATTAGGTTCGAATTTGTTTGAGTTTCGATGGTTAATGGTTCTGTTTGTATTGGTATTGATATTGATATTAGTATTGTATTTGGTAATCACGGTTATATTTGTTTGGGTTATAATGGATTATTGGTGACGGTGTTGGTGACGGTGATGTTGCAATCTTAACTAATCCGACTAAGTATTGAGTAGTTATGTGTAACATCTTGACATCAACAACTTGTATTGGTTTTGGTTCCTTATCTGGTTATGGATGATTCAGCATCTGTCTGATTTCACATGTGGTTCTGCATTTAGTTCTGCCTGGTTTTGTCTGCATCTGTCCGTCTGAATCTGAATCTGTCTGTCTGAATCTGAATCTGCCTGTTCTACTCTTGTTCATCTCCGTATTTATGTTGCTCTATGCTCTGCACCTGGTTCCTTTGGGTTGTATCGGATTGAGACTCCGTCTAGCACCGAGTTTGCACTCTGGGACACTCTATTTTCGTTTGCTTTTTTGTTTTAGTTTATTTTCTGTTTGACAAACTCTCAATGTTTACCACTGCAGCATTGTGAGTTTGAGAAGGAGTGTTAGATAATAAAGGCTCGCAAGCCCGTTAAGTTTAGCCCATTTAGTTTCTAGGTTTTGTTTAGGTCTAGTCTCTATTTAATATTTTGTAATCTTTGTAATTCATTGAATCTGATAATACACTTTTCAGTATTCCCTTGATTTTTACATTATGATCAAGCTCAAGGCTCTGATACCATATAGAAATGTGAAACAATTATGATTTCATTATTGGAAATCAGTTACAAAATGAGAATGAAGGAAAGGGTATTTAAACACCCTAACCGTTTACAACAGAAATACAAAAATATTTACATTTGAGTCCCTATACTTTCTTACTAGTACAAAATGAGTCCTTATACTTCAATAATATACAATCATAAATATTTATGAGGTAATTCTCTATATGCCCTGGTCGCCCAAAGTGTATACTTTTTCTAGACAAAAAAAAATTACTTCTCAAAATGCCCCAGGAGACTTGAGCGACTTTTCCCTCACCCTTTAAATGTTGACAAGTGTCTCATTCAAGTACAATAAATTTTTCTTTGTTTATTGTAAATTGACAAATACGCCCTTTTTAACCAAAATTTAAAAAAAAAAAAAAAAAAAAAAAAAAAAAAAAAAAAAAAAATCCAAACCCATTACACATCATCTTTAACCCATAATTAACAAAATTCAGTTAACAATAAAATCATCAACAACAACATAATCTACCACTTTAAATCATCTGAAAATCAATCCATCGTCGCCGCCTTAACCACTCACCACCAGCCCCCACTGCTTCTCCAACCCACCTACCAGCTGTTGCTGCCTTAACCACCCACCATCAGCCGCCTACCTTCTTTATTAGGACAGATCTGAAACGTGTATCAAGTCAAACCCTCACCATCTTTGTGGGTTTCAGTTTTTGGTTAAAGATCGATGACGGGAGGTGATGTGGTGACGGTTTAGTAGAGGTGGTTGTCGGAGGTGGAGATGAGGTTAGGTGGTTGATGTTTGTGTTTTAGATCTGTGGGGGTTGTGATGGGTCGGCGGGGGCAGGGGGTGTTTGTGGTGATGGTGATGTCGTGGTGTTTGTCGGATTTTCGGTGGTGATGTCGTTGTGGTTTGGTGGGTCGGTGGTGGTGGTTGTTAGCTGAAGAATGATATAGATAGTGTTTCTTAGAGAGAGACGAGTGAGAATTGATGTGGATGGGATGAATGTTAACTGGAAATGAGGTGTTTGTTTTATGGCTCTTATTAAAAAAAAAAAAAAAAAAAAAAAAAAAAAAAAAAAAAAAAAAAAAAAAAATTTAAGGGCATACTTGTGAATTTAGAGTAGCCAAAGAAAAAGTACCTTACACATTAATTAAAAATAAATAAATAAATAAAAAATGCTCAAAGTACAAAAATAGACACTTGTCACCATTTTAATATATAGTAAAAGTCGCCTAAGTCTCCTTGGGCATTTTGAGAAGTCACATTATTTTGGTCTAGAAAAGTTATAGACTTTGGGCGACCGAGGCATATAGAGATTTAGCTCAATATTTATTAGCAGGTTGACTAGTATGTCTATATTTTTTTAATAACGTACTTTTTGTTATTTCTGTTGCTTCTCTACCAACATAATTACGTAGAATAGTTGTCAAAAGTTTCAAAAAAAAAAAAAAAAAAAAAAAAAAACGTGAATTTGTCAAAAGTTGAACAAAAACTTATATGTGCAACTCTTAGAATATTCTTTGCTAACTCGATGTTATTTATGTTTTAGATTACTTAAAAAAAAATTGCTAAAATTCAACAAAAATGTGAAATAGTCGGCAGAGCCTATCACATACATACAAGATTCAATTTTCCAAAACTAGAATCTTTTCAAATTTGGAAGGATTCACTTCAACAAGAAAACGACCAAGCCACAAAACTCATTCATGCCTTCATGGTATAATCCGTCAATAAAATTTAATCCCATAAATCCATAGTAGCCCTAAGAAAATCCAAAGATCGACTTATAGGCCGGATATGGTCGTCTTAGTTCAAGATGCATATAGTAAAAGGTATATGTCCTATATAATCATAAGCTTTTGCATCTATATATTTAACCTGAAAAATTGTACTAATAAAAAGCTACATATAATAAATTAATACATTGTTAGATGATAGGATAGTTGACAATATTATAAGTGTTCTTGTTGCTGGCTATGAATCAACTACTCTTGCCACAATGTGGGCGGTTTATCATCTCGCTAAGTACCCTAAGGTTCTACAAAAGCTTCGGGTACGTCTACACCTGGTCCTAGTTCTTATTCTTATTCTTGTTGTCTAGTTTTAATGTCAATAGTAATATATAATAGGACGAAAATATATATGTCTCTCAAAAAAAGCAAGGATGAACAATTTGTTACGAGCGATGAGATCTTGAAGATGGAATACACCATGAAAGTTGTAGATGAAACAATCAGAATGGCTAATATCGCTGCATTTGTCTTTCGAACAGCCACAAAAGATGTCAACTATCAAGGTGCATGATGTTTTATTAGGCTTACTTGTTTCATGTTTTTCTTGCTAAAAAAATTGTTTATCATATAGGATATACTATACCGAAAGGATGGAATGTAATGATATGGATTAGATATCTGCATATGGATCCTAAGAACTTCAATGATCCATTGTGTTTCAATCCTGATAGATGGGACGTAAGTCCCTAGATGATATTTTAATCCTTATCATAGAATCAATTTTTGTTTTCTTCATGCTAAGAACATTTGGCTATTTGTCTTAAGGTACCAATGGCGCCCGGAACATACCAAGTGTTCGGTGGCGGATCAAGGTTATGTGCAGGAAATATGCTCGCTCGTTTACAAATTGCTATCTTTCTTTATCATTTGTCCACTGGATACAAGTATGTAGTCATTTAAAGTTTGTATCATTTTCTATATAGACGAAAATATTTCTAGGGAATTTGAAATTTGTTATCAGTACTAATTGTTGGTTTTTTACAATAAACTTCAGGTGGGAATTGGTGAATCCGGATGCAGAATTATATTGATATATCTCTCACATCCTAAACCAGAAGACGGTGTTGAAATTTCCAATGAAAAACTTTGAATTGTAATTTAAGATCTACAACTGGTATAGGGCCGGGCGGACAACTCATATCTCTTAAAGCGCTGTAGGTCACAATAATTATGCTACATTTCCTACATGACTATCAGAATATAGTGGAACGAAATCCTGTCCACTATAATAATGATATAAAATTATTAGTATTTACCTGTACATTTGTATCACATTGTGTTAGTTTACATATATGTTGCAATTTCTGGCAAGAGGCTCACGCATATGCCCAGACCTATGGAGCTGGAGCATTGGCTTGGACCTCCTGGAGGAGTTTGAGGATTTCTTCTCGTTGTATGTTGAGTGCTTGAATCTTGGAATCAATCTTTTCAAGTTTCACCTTAAGTTTAGTCGGGTCTTTTTTATCTTCAGGATTCTTTTCCTTCTTCTCTTTTTTCTCCTTTTTTTCCTTCTTCTTCTTGTCTTTAACCTTCTCCCCGTCTTTTTCTCCTTGACCACTCTCATTGTTTACATTTTTGGCAACGTCATTTTCCTCTTTGTCTCCCATCTCTTAACTTGTTACAATGGATTTTTCGTAGATTGTGCCTAAAAACAGAAGCATGTCAAGTTAACAAATACTCTAACAATAAGACAGGAAACATAAATTGAAGTCTATTTGCTAACCTGAAAATTTTAAAAGTTATATACTAAAGATCCCAAAGAGATTCTGGTGTATTTGGATAATTATGTGACCTTAAGCTTTTAAATCAATCTGTTTTGACTATTTTTGGAATGAAAAGATGAATTGATAACACAGGACAAAATCTATGGCCTTCAAAATGTTAAAATCCCACAAATGGTGCATGACCAACTAAAGGACTCCTGGCCTACAATAATCTTTTATTGTGGGGACAAACACCATACACATATTATATTTTTATTTCATATAATTTATTTTTGAGAAATAACAGCGGGTAATTATACGTAATGAATGTAGTATCTTTTTTGTATAAATGTCAGTTTGCTGGAAATCCAACACAAAATGTGCTCAAAGGAAATATCACAACAGAGTAAAGCAGAATGAAAGGAAAAAAGAAAAGAGTTTGACGTGTTAAGGATGATATTCGCCAATAATATTGGCAAGGGATGATTAGTGCCAAATTTGATAAATCGCATGGATGAATTATGCAGTTTACTCTTTGTATTATAATGAAAAAGTTTTGTAGCATAAAAAAATACAAGTAAATGACCAAGCAACTATGATTGATAATGCTATAATACTATTCAAAAGTTTAACATGAATCAATCAACCGAGAATGAACTCAGGGTTCGGATATAGGATATCAGAAGACGAAGATCGATCTTGTATTTCTGTTTTAACTTTTAAGTTTTAAAGTAACATATTTCGTAATTTGTTTTCTTAAATAGTTTAACTAGAGGGCTCTTCTTGTTGGACTTGAATTGTTTCCGTGTTGGACTTAAGATTGGGCTGAAGGCAACCCTAAATTGGGCTGAGAGCAACTTTTATAAAAAGTCGAAAAGAAATTCATGTCTCTAATATTAGAGCAATAGGTGTGGTGATTTTGTATCGCTCACCGATCTTACGTGGAGCACACACAGCACTCACCGTTCCCTCGCCACCACACCGGGCACGCTTGCCGGTTGCTCGCCGTTTCCCTCTCGCCGTTGCAGTGAAGCACAAATGAAAAATCTACTTTTCAGTTTTTAACCATTGTTTTTTCTTTCTTTCTTTCTTTTTTTTCCGAATTATAATTAGTTTTGTGTGTGTGTATGAACTCTGTGTGTGAGTGTGTGTGTTTGATGAGAAGAAGACGAAGGGCGTTTTTTGGGGTGAGAGATTAGTGTAAATATTAGGGTAGTGTATAAGTTATGTTGGGTCAGCAACTACCCAAATGTCCCTGACAAAGATTTGAACATAAAATAGCCCCGACACTTACTGATAGAAAATCAGTGATCATCTAACCCACTGATGATCAGTGAGAATGTCATCCCCCTGATATAGGGGAGAACCTCAATAGCATACTTCAAAGAGTTGGCAACAAGACCAACTGAAGTTAGCGCTTTATTCACTGATGCAGTCTTAGTGAGTAAAGGTACTTGAGCAACCATCAGGGACACTGAGATCTGACAAATGTCTCTCTATTCCTGATGGCTTTTCTCTCATTGACAATGACCACCTCACCGACCTTAAATATAAATGATCAAGAAGTTATGACTGATCAACATGACTCCCTGAAACAAGGCTCAAGATCAGAGACATCAAGAATCTAGGATGAACTGATTAAAGAAGACACATTCACTGAACGTCAACAGGAATAGTTCATGCCTCAGATATTGTCAAAGAGTTCTTGTAAACTTACTAAGTGCTCATCAGCCAATATGTACAACAGAACTTTAGCTCAGTAAACAGGGGATCATCAAGGGCAGGAATACCTTGATGATCTATCAGCTCTCTGATTAAAGACCAAGAAGGTTAGGTGAAGACTATAGAGTTTAAATGGTAAAACTCTTGGGAAGATAAACTTTGTTCCTTCCCAAGACACAAAAGAAGCTCATGGGAAATCGGTGCGGTCAACTCCGGTAAACCAAAAGGACATCAAGGCTAGATGTCTAGGCACGTGCCTATCTACGAACAGTTGGCAAGATCACTATTCCCACGTGAAGAAACAGTAATCTCACCGCTATATAAACCCGTCGCAACCAAAGAAGAATGTGCGCATTCAATAGAGAGTAAGAAGTGAGAGTTCCACAACATAGTTAGAGTGTTAGAATTCTCAACACACTTAGAACCCAAGCCTAGCTTGCTTCTAAGTGTCTCTTAATTTGTCTCTCATCGGGGATAGCCGTCTGCAACTATCCGCATTTAAAAGCCAACCAAGTCATTAGTGTGTCTAAGTGGGTTCTTGAGTAACCTTGTAATTCCGCATATCATGAATCATAAACTCGTTATACTTTTCATGTCCAAACGGCACGTGTTTGTTTTTATTTCGTTAATTCATGAGTTGCTCAAGTTAAACCGGACCGACAAGTGGTATCAGAGCGGGTGGATCGTACTTATGATCTAGATCCGTTCTTAAATGACTACTAATAACTTCTAGCCGTTCTTAAATGATGGTTGAATGAATACAACCACATCCTCTACAACTCCCACCTTCAAAATTCCCTTCCAAAACATTCTAGAGTGTTTCCTGAAACAAAACATTCATAATTGGAAGTTTTTGTGCCAGAAAATGCTCAACATGCTTATCCACAATTCTTCCATATCTACTACCTCAGCACCACTAGTCGCTAAAATACTGGTGGTAGCTTTAAGGGGACTTAGTTTCATGCAAGCTATGAGAGTGAAAACATCCCAAGATGTTTTATGGTTGACCTCAGAAACAACCATATGAGAGTGGAAAATGGTGGATCATCAGAGGCTGTAAAAAGGGAACAAAATGGGAAGAGGATACGTTGTTAGGAAAGATACATAATATAAAACAGGTATCATTATGATTCCTGCTCCTTTGGAAACTTTCCTAGACAACGTCAAGCAACAAAGGATGGAAATCCATGATTTCTTAATCCTTGTTGCTGCCCAGTCCAGAAGCACAAAGGACATGGCTGCCGGCTGGGTAGAAGCTGACTTATTTGTAACGGAAAGGCTACTTCAGTAGTTCCAACCGACCATTAGATCAGTTAGTAAACAAAGCAGTCCCTTGACCAAGCAATCAAAGTTACCCTCTGAGGCAAGATCAGCTGGGTGATTAGGGTTATTAAGTCATAAGGGACTGGAAAGACTAAATTAGGTGGTACTCACTTACTACCTGATCCATCTCAAAGACTCTGGCCAGAGTGGTTGCTGGTTCACAGAGCATTGAAGTACGAAGACGCTGGACTACAGACTGAAAAGGTTGCAGAACTGAAGAGAACAGAGTCAAGCTCCAGTCTTCATTCATACTTGATCAACATCAATAGAATTAGGTATGAAAATATTGTAATTCTTTGATGTAATAATCAGTGTAAGAAGAAGCCTTTGCTCACTTACTACTGATTAAGTTTAGATAATGATCGTTGTGGATCGATTTGTAATTTATTTCCAAGGAAACACAAGTGAAGTATGTGTAACCCGGGTCGTTATCCCCGATGAAGGATGAATGGGATTTGTGTAATCGGGTTTGTGAATCGTGTTTGAGATATAAAAATTGAGAGATTTTGGATTTTGATTACAACTACGGGAAACAATAAATAGGCTAAGGAAATCTTAAAAAAAATACAACTAAAAACAAATAACGTAATTAAAAACGTAAACGTGCTAAACTAAAACGTAAAATCTAAGAAATATCAATCCTACGGGTATCCAATTAATTTTCCTACGTCCTAATTAGCAAAAGAAAATTTTAGGAAAAAGATTTGTATTTTTTTTGACTTTTTAATTATTTATTGTGAATTAAAATTAATTAAACTAAATTAAATTATACAAAAAATACTAAATGACCACTAAAAATTATGAAAATTTTACAGAAATTAAATTACACTAAAATTAAGCTAGGAAAAATTTGAAAATGGAAAAAGCTATTTTAATAAGCTGAGAAATAAGCTTAACAGATTTGTGAGCTAAAAATGGGAAAAAAGAAACAAGGTTCAAAGGAAATTAACCACAGCCCTTAGGACAGAAAAGTCCCAAGGGCAGAGTGGTAGGGTTGTTGGTTTGTGTGTTGGCAGACCTGGGTTCGAATCCCAGGTTGTGCCTTTTTGCAAAATTATTTTTTTTTTACTTTTTCTTTTGAAAACTCAACAAAACACCATCCAATAAGCACTTCTTAAAACTAAAGTGATTTTTGAAAACCAAGAATAAGCCCAGAATTAAGCTGGGAATCTGTTCAGTAACAAGAAAAACATGGCAGACAAGCTAAAAGGCAAATAGTGAAAAAGCTATTCTAATGAGCCATTAACATGAAAATAAGCTAAGATTGAGTAAAGATCAAACAACTTAATCATAATAAGAAATGAAAAATAGAAAGAAGAACAAAATAAGCTCAATTAAGCCAAAACATCCACATGGTCTGCTGTTGTTCCTAGGTGTGCAGGGCAGAAAAGCCCTTTTTCAAGGCAACAAAAAGCTGTTAAAGAAAAATCTTAAAAACCTAGAAAAATTACAAGGACCTAGATTAGCAAGTGAAGTTTAATCATACAGAGTTTGAGCTTATGACAGCTAACAATGAAAGAATTAAAAATCTATAAAATAGGCTGCAAAGTGGAAAATTCAAAAGTTAGGGCTGCTAGTCTAGTTATGGCTGTGGTGACCTGACTTATGACCAAAACTCAAAAGCACTAAACCACTAACTTAGTATGGACTAAATTACACTAAGAGAGCTGAAAAAAAGATGTCAAGTCAGCTTATATTCTCAATAAGCTAATATGACCAGTTTCACCATATAACCTATACTATCAAATGGAGAACCATCTTAGCACACCAAATAAGCTTAAACATCTCTACCATTAGCTTAAACAAATTGAATCAGAGCTGGTTTAAGTTCACAAGAAAGCAGATGAACAGTGACATGGGTTTTTACCCATTTGACTCAAAAAGTCAAATACCCCTTTAGTTGGACTGATGTGAGATTTAAGCTATGACTGAGTGAAATAAGCTAGGATTCTAACTACCACTGATCATCTAAGCTGTATTAACTCTAATGAACTAACTTTCAGATTAAATTAAACACTAAATAAGCAGATGAGCTTTTTAACTATCTTTTTGGTTTTTTAGGATTTTTAACTCAAAACTGATAACAATCAATTAAGAAACTTCCTAACTTAACTAAACTTGCATAATGAAAGTAAAAGAGACAAGAAAAGCAAGATAAGCAGTAATGAGCAAATAATAAGCTAGTTGACTAATGTTGACTAAAGGGAAAACTGAACTTTGATTAACTGAAAATGTAAATTACAAATTGAAAAGATAAAAATACATGAGTACCTTAACTATAGCTAAATAAAAACCTGCCTTTGAAAGGCTTACATGACTCACTATTTATACTAGATTCTAACTAGGGGTCTTCACTGCCTTTTGTGTTTCTTCTGTGAGGGAAAACAATGTAAATCTTCAATTGTGCTTCTTTGGAGCTAATCCCAGCCTTTGGATTTAAGAGAAATGATCTCAGCCCTTGATTTTTGGTTTTGGCGCCCACTAATTCCCACGGATTGATGACATGGATGGGGAAGGTTTAATGGGGATGGGTTTCAGTGTTGGGGAGAAGAGAGGGTAGTGAAAAGGTGAAAGTTTTGGGAGAAGTGGAGGATAGTGATGGAGGTTTGTCTGGTAGCTTGTGAGTGTTTATTTGGCGGGAAGAACTGGAGGAAGGGGACAAGGGAGGTCCGATTGTCTGAGGTGTTTTTAGGTTTAGCTAAAAGTGAAATAAACCGGGTATGGGCTTGGGTATTTTGGGCTAAGGGTTTAGGTAGCTGGGTTGGGTTAGGGTTAATGGTTGGGTTATAGTTTTAGGATTGAATTTGGGATTTGTTTAAACTTAGGGATCAAACTTGTACATTCTGAAAATCCAAGGGTCTAGGCTGCCAAAGACTGAAATTAAATTCCAAGGACCATTGGTGTCATTTTGGTATTTTCGGGGTTGACTTTGACTTTGACCTTGACTCTGTCTTCACTTGATCAAATTACGCAGTTGTTGTCGAGTCGATCCCAAAAATGCTCGTTTTCGCTCTGTTTTCAATCTTTTGTACCTGAAATGTATAAAAACACAAACCAATGATATCTGCAGTATAATTTGGTATATTTGGCCGTTTTTGGTTATTTTTGTGTCTTTAATGGGTGTAAAATGATGAGTATTTAGACACTCATCAGATAACCTATAAATTCTAGTCAAGGAGAGATTATTGTGAACTAATCTCTTCTTTCATGTTAACTATAAATAAAATGATCTAAACTTCCAGAGAGCATGACTTACTAACAGCTTGTTTACAGCTTATGTAAGTCACTCCCTGAGGACCTTTCAGGATAACTCCTTGAAAGGTCTCAATGTCTATTATTCTAACTGATAGACATTCAACGAAGGAACTAAGTTCCTTAGCCTGAACCATAACCATAAATGCACGAACCCCAAATGCTTTCACTGAAGTTGCAGCTGTTGAGGGAGAAGGTATTTATGAGAATCTGCGATAGTCATGACTGAAGATGTGTGAACCTGATGCACAAATCATCAGGAACTGAGTTCACACGAAATAATTGTTATAAAGACTTGAGCAGAACAAGAATCAGGGAACATGACCCTGAGCACACAAAAGAAGAAATGGTTCAGAGACAACAAAGAATTGTTTTTACTGAATAAAATGTATATTTTTCTTTGTTGTAAATAAGCTTGTAAGAAGAAGCCTTTTTGCTCACTTACAAACTGATAATAGCTTAGGATATCTATGATTAGCAAGTTTTTGCTAAGAACTGAATCGAAGAAACCCCTAAGCAAGCCCCTGAAGACAGGAGACCCTAAGGGAATACTCAGGAGACCCTGAGCAATATAGCTCAGGAGACCCTGAACATAAATATTCAGGAGGTCATCATCAAACTATATGAAGATAGAACCAAGAATGAAGATGGTGACTGAAGATGAAGAAAATAGCTATTCTTCATCTTCAAACAACATGTATCAAAGACAAGAGCTTATCTCGACATTTTTTAATTTAGATCACACTTGTAAATCAGTAGATAAGAAGAAGCCATTATGCTCACTTATCACTAATATAATCCAACAAGTAGTAACTCACAGAATCAAAACAATAGTCGTACATTATACCTTGTTGTAAATCGGAGGATAAGAAGAAGCCGTTATGCTCACTTATCCCTGGTAAAACCTAGGCCATCTTTATGTTCAAATAGGGGGAGATTGTTGGGTCAGCAACTACCCAAATGTCCCTGACAAAGATTTGAACATAAAATAGCCCCGACACTCACTGATAGAATATCAGTGATCATCTAACCCACTGATAATCAGTGAGAATGTCATCCCCCTGATATAGGGGAGAACCTCAATAGCATACTTCAAAGAGTTGGCAACAAGACCAACTGAAGTTAGCACTTTATTCACTGATGCAGTCTCAGTGAGTAAGGTACTTGATCAAACATCAGGGACACTAAGATCTGACAAATGTCTCTCTATTCCTGATGGCCTTTCTCCCATTGACAATGACTACCTCACCGACCTTAAATATAAATGATCAAGAAGTTATGACTGATCAACATGACTCCCTGAACAAGGCGCAAGATCAGAGACATCAAGAATCTAGGATGAACTGATTAAAGAAGACACATTCACTGAACGTCAACAGTAGTAGTTCATGCCTCAGATATTGTCAAAGAGTTCTTTCAAACTTACTAAGTGCTCATCAGCCAGTATGTACAACAGAACTTTAGCTCAGTAAACAGGGGATCATCAAGGGCAGGAATACCTTGATGATCTATCAGCTCTCTGATCAAAGACCAAGAAGGTTAGGTGAAGACTATAGAGTTTAAGCGGGAAAACTCTTGGGAAGATAAACTTTGTTCCTTCCCAAGACACAAAAGAAGCTCATGGGAAATCGGTGCGGTCAACTCCGGTAAACCAAAAGGACATCAAGGCTAGATGTCTACGCACTTGACTATCTACGAACAGTTGGCAAGATCACTATTCCCACGTGAAGCAACAGTAATCTCACCGCTATATAAACCCGTCGCAACCATAGAAAAATGTGCGCATTCAATAGAGAGTAAGAAGTGAGAGTTCCACAACATAGTTAGAGTGTTAGAATTCTCAACACACTTAGAACCCAAGCCTAGCTTGCTTCTAAGTGTCTCTTAATTTGTCTCTCATCGGGGATAGCCGTCTGCAACTATCCGCATTTAAAAGCCAACCTAGTCATTAGTGTGTCTAAGTGGGTTCTTGAGTAACCTTGTAATTTCGCATATCATGAATCATAAACTCGTTATACTTTCCATGTCCAAACGGCACGTGTTTGTTTTTATTTCGTTAATTCATGAGTTGCTCAAGTTAAACCGGACCGACAAGTTATATATCCGAAAATTAGGGTAGACTTTTGGGCAATTATTGGACTTAATTGAATTTTCTTGTTTTGGGTTTTGGTTTGACTTGCATAAATAATACTTGGGTTGGACACATGCTATCTAAATATTTGCGCATTTGGACTTTGAGCTTGCATAAATAATTTTTGGGTTGGTTATTATTTTTTTTACGTTTCTTTTTCGTATGTGTTTTTTTATATATATATATATTTTACTTTTGTATTCATTCCTATATAAAATGGTGGATATAACAATAAGAATCCGGATCATGTCCTTCAAGGCGCACGTTGCTTTCTACCACATCGTTTTAAACGAAGTTTTACCATACCATTCATATTTGTTTGTTTTGTATTGTAATTTTGTTTTTGTGAATGAATTTTAGTTTATTTGGAAAAATGAAAAAGAAAATAAAATTAGGGGTGGGTGGAGCCCAAATAAAGAATTTGTTTTGTGTTATGATAGAGATGGGTGTTTTGAAATGGTAGTGTTAAGGTGATGTGGCACCGATGGGGCCCAAATGACGAGGTTAGGTGCTTCACCACACATTTTGCTCTTAGGTTCATGTATAAACCAAGGACCGGTATCCATCTTATCATTAGAATTTTACTAAAAACGGGTAAATGAATGAGTTTATTTTGACTCATATGTATCTGGCCTAACAGGGATATCTTCACAACCGTTTTTGACCATTTTCCTTGATCACACATAGAGAGGCGGATCTACAGCCTTGATAGGTGGTGCCTGGGAAATAAACGACATATAAAATTATTTGGGACCTACTTTGGAAATAAACGAGGAACCACCTACAGAAAACATCGAAGAAGAGAAGAAGTAGGGTTATTTGCTTAGATGAAAAAGAAAGATGATAAAGTCAATTGGTTATGCTTGTTAAGTGTGTTGAAGAACTGATAAATTAAATAGACTAGTGACCAATAATTTAAATGCAACTCCTATTGGTTATATAGTGGGGTGATGCATTTTGTGGATAAATTAAGAGGCTAATAATCTATTGAGAAAATATTAAAGATTTTACCGTTTCTATATTTTTACATGAATAAAAATAACTTTTGAGTTTGTATACAAGTGTCTTTTTGTTTGTTATCCATTGACATAGTGGGGTGATGCATCATTAATTGTATGATTTCATTATTTTTAAAATGATTTCGATATTGGTTTTTGTTATGGATAATTATTAATGGATGTCCATATAACCCATAATAGGCCCATGGCCCATGTTAGCTATTAGGGTTTTTGCCCTAATGTTTGTCTATATATACTCTTTGTAAATCTCATAGTTAATGATCAATAAAAAGAATATTCATTCCCTCAATTCTTGTTCAGAACACGTTATCTGCACGCTCTACTTCAAATAAATGTTTACGTTGAGCACGCTCGGTCTACGAGAGATAAAAGTACAAATGGATTCCAAAGCCATCATCATAACTGAGGTAACAATTTATAACCATAAAAAGTTCTCGTATATACGTATCACACTAATATAAATTATATATTGTTTAATTAATAATTATCAATACAATAATACGGAGTAGTTTATACACATGTAATACGGTGACACGTCACAATTTTGTTCTTGTTTGTTGAACCGATACGCAAAATTTTGTTCTTTGTTCTCTTTGGTTAAAATTATTCTCTTCTTATCGAAAGAAAAAATTATATTTAATTTGTGAAAAAATTATATTTAATTTGTGACATGTTTTTCAAAGTCAATAGATTAAATATCAACATCTATATATATACATAGCTTAAATTAATATCTTACGGCCTTCTAAGACTAATAAGTCAAACAATGGATTTCGATTGCCAAACCAAAGATGTTTCTTTTGATACTTTTGGTTATTAGTCCAGAGGTACGTTTTATAAGTATGCGTAGGTACGTTTTAATTATCTTTTGATTTTGAGTATATGTTTTAGGGATGATTATAGTTGCATTTTAATTGTTTTTGTCACTCGTGACATGTGACTGATATTGTAACTTATAAAACTTCTCGTATAAATGGATTTTGATATTTATTCTAAGTGATTATATCTTCCTATGTGGGCATGTTTCTTTTGCGAATCTAGCTTAATCGGTTTAAATTTGTGTAGAGTTTTGACATGCGTAGACTAAACTGAGTAATTATCTCCAACTTATTATGATTTGTTCAATATTTGATATATGCTTCAATATGACATGATTTTAATTATTATGATGTCAAACTGTATGTAGAATTAACCTAAGCGACAACTATACTTGTGTTATGTGTTTTGTTTTAACAATGGAAACATGAGATCAAGAAGACATTAGTTGTAAGCAATGATGATATTGATCTGATGTTCTTTGATAATCGTGGCTCAATTACAAAAGGTAAATTTAAACCCCCAACTAGTCTTTTGTTTAGAGGAAAGTTGCATGGACAAAAATCAAGATTTCGTATATGCACTAAGATATTGATCAAGAAAACAAAATTGTTCTAACATCATGATTTACGTGTACTACACAACTTATATATGGAACAACATATTAACATTATAATGTTAACTAGAAGCAAACATTAATTTGTAATATGAAGCACATTTTCTTGATATTCCAAATATGATAAATTGTTTATTTGTTAACTTGTACAGTAATGTTTAACATGTGAATTTCAATGTTTATTTATATTTGTAATCATGTTACTTTTGTAAGAACCTACGAACATGATGATTCTTTGAAAATTATCTCAAAGTTAATGAAAAACAAATCGGTCTATTAATTTAAACCCACTATTATATGATTCATGATGTGTAAAATAAATCACATAAGTATATAACATTGTCTGAGTAATTAACTGTTTGTAGATCAAACAGTTTGATTGGATTGTAATTATTAAAGTATTAACCAACATTCAATTTACAATATACAAACATCTATGTATTTAATTAGTTGCTACAATTTGTGCAAGATGCTATTTTATGTATATGGTAATTATATAGATCATGAGTACATATTAAAACCCATTTTGTGGTGATATATGCTAAATTATATGCTTGCTCTTTTTATGTAGTTAAAATGTAAAATTCAAAGCTTTCAAATATATTATTTAGTGATGTATGAAATCACTCTTGCTTTGAGACTCGTTGATAGTCTATGTGACGTGAAGAAAAAAAATTATTAAGATAATTCCTTATGTACGCTCACGCTAGTAAGGTGCTTGATAGCTCCTAATGAGCTAAACATAATAGTCAAGAGAATTTTTTTTTTTTTTATGAATTGATCAACATAATGACATCCATTCCTTTAAGTGAATGTGATGAAGTGATCAACATAAAGATGTTCATCTTCAATTATTTTACATATTATTGTTTTGTGGCCAAGCATAGTAACGTGCATAATTTATTTATTAATTTTTGTTTCTGTAAATTCTTTAATGGACATTATGTTATGATATATGATGTATATGTGTTAAGAATATTGTGCAACTTGTATTGATTGGCAAACCGGTTCGACCATTCCGGTTTAGTGATGATGCGAAATATATAGAAGAATGATGTGTTTCTTCCAAGATAAATTTTTATTGTTCTCAGTGGAAGTTGGTTATTTAATTATCACCATAAAATACAAATAAGGACTTGCTTCCTTAAATTGTGGAAAAATATAAAGGGCATGTATGTAGGCCTATACATGTGCCATATGGATCATTTTGATTTATAAAATCGATGCATCGTCAAAATGATCATCAAAGACGCAACTTAAGATTAGCGTGATTAATGGCTCGGCTTATAAAATGCGAGCACGGTTTTCCAAATTAAATTATTAAAAATGGTGGTGAAAACTTCCAAGTATTGGGCGATTATTGGAATAAGTGTTGAACATAAAGTAGCCCATGTTCATACGTGAATTGCTTTTGTTGAAACGTTTATAAAACGTCTTTAGTTGATTGCAAAGCCAATAATATTGTGAGAACAAAACTTTTAGTTTATGGGGCATGTTATGACATATGAATCGCATCTTGCCAACAATCTATAATGAATCCTCCCCGTTAGAATGGTTTTGGTCACAAACCAAATTTCCCATGTGAGATTTTGTAATTGTGTGATATATAGTAAATACACCACAACACACAAAATGGGATATTTAAATTGATAATTCATTCAGGGGGAGAGAATGAGCAGCGAGAAATATGGAATGAATTATGATATAGATGTTGATCCTCACATTAATGAATATGAACTTAAAGTTCAAGGGACAAATAACATTCCAGATATAGTAAATGCCAGACATATTTAGTGACCTAAAGAAAGTGACTAGATCATATTATGCTGCTATTGCTCTAATTACAATGTGTGTCCCAACAGTAAAATCATTGATTGGTAGTAAGTCTATGGCACGTCTGCAGCGTGATAGACGAATCGATTCCAAATAAAAAGTCCTCGAATGAATAGATAAAATGGAGCAATAAATTAAGATGGTCGAATCGAGGTAATAAAGACCCCATAATAGTCTCTGAAAGAAAAACTAGACATGAAAGGATATTGAAAACCCCGGGTACATGAAAAAAAAACTTTGAGATCTCAACAAATGATAGAATATAATGTCTAGTAAAGTGTGGAATCGAAAAGAACAGAAACGACGTCGATAATACTGTATATAATAATGCGCATGATAAATACAAGGTGAGGATCTTGGATATCTACAAGAAGTGTAGTTGTAAAATAAATGGCCAAAGAATATAAAGACGCAAGTAACTAATGAACTATGAAAGTCTCTTATGATGAAACATGATTATTGGGTGAAATCCATACACATGAATGTTATGAGAAAGGATATTTAATGTTATGTCTGGCAATATGAGAAATAAGTTGTATG